>JBBPMU010000317.1:2095-29097 GCA_038090475.1 Wakefieldia striispora | reverse complement strand
AAGTAATCCGCTATCATATGAAATAAGAAGACATGATAGTGGAAAAGGGTGTTTGTCAGAATGTTCTAGGGTTGCACCCTTCATATCTATTTGATATGAGGCTAGAACATCGGAATCAATCTATGGATTGTTCCATCTGAGAAACAGTAGATCAGATCTAAGATCAGGG
Organism: Wakefieldia striispora; assembly: GCA_038090475.1. Lineage (NCBI taxonomy): Eukaryota > Fungi > Basidiomycota > Agaricomycetes > Agaricales > Hymenogastraceae > Wakefieldia > Wakefieldia striispora. Next base: position 28,928 of record JBBPMU010000317.1, on the reverse strand, counting down.
TATCTAGAGATGAAGATCTGAAGATGAAATACCACTGATCTCGACAGACCTCTGGGCTGCTATCGTGAGGGGAGTCCCTCAAATAACCTTCTTTAGTGATGCGTGGCCTCTAAGGTAGGGCCGGGTGGAGAATTGCTTGTTGTAAGCGAAGCGGACCTTCATCCGAGGGGCAGGCGGGGTGGGGTAACGACGAGCTGATGTTCGCATCCGTCCTTGTGACGCGAACTGATTTTTCTTCGAGCCTGTCGCTCGGTCTAGAGTCTTATCTAAGTGATATGAAGTAGCACTTAATAAACTCAAAGAAGATAATAAAGAAAGAGCACCAGGTTCGAGAGGCTTCCCGGCGACGAATGCTGCGAGGAGGGAGAGATGGAAGTCGTGTAAGGGCGGAATGGTGATTGATGAAGTAGAGTCCCAGTGAGGCGAGGAGTTATCCTTAAACTCTACCCTGGGAAGTAGAATCAAGTAGATAAGACTGGGGAAACCAGTCGACTATGTACATGGGTTTATATACTGTAGGAAACCGTGCACGGACCAAGCAGTGCGTATCGTATCGTCCAATGAGAAAAAGAATAAGGAATCGTACCATGCGAAGATCGCGTATCATGAGTCATCGTCTATGAGTAAAGATAAGAATGATAAGGAGGAGCCAATAGCGAAAGAAGAGCAGAAGATAAGCTATCGGCCAATCGGCAAGTGCCGCAAGTGGTCACATGTGTCAGATCATGTGACAGAAGGAAGTTTATACTGACATAGGAGCGTACCAAAAGGGGAACGTCACGTGATCGTGTGAATGAGTCACGTGATGAGAAATACATGTTGGGACTCGTCTTCGAGGACTGAGTCTAGCGAAAGAGTTTGTTAAAGGTAAAAAGTTCGATGAAGAATGATGAAATCATAACACCAAAAAACAAAACGAATGGTGCAAATGGCTGAAACTCGCCCAGTTCCAGCACAACAATTCTCTTGGGTCAGCCACCAACACGACCCCATTTGTGATTATGAAAACCTATGTGCCGCGGTTAGGATTTGAAGGTGTAAAAAGAGATTCCTTCACAGATGATTGTAGGAAATCCCACGACGAAATCAAACAGGCCCTTGATGAAACTCGCCAGAGGATGATCAAAAACGCGTCTTGGACACGTTCGGAAGCCCCCACATACGAGGTGGGACAACAAGTATGGCTGTCCACGGAGCATCTCAAGCTCCCATACACCGCCAAAAAGCTAATGCAGAAATGGATCGGTCCATACGAAATACTAAAAGTTCTTCCGAATGCCGTCACGCTACGTCTTCCCAAGACGTTCACTATTCATCCCACGGTTAACGTTTCATGAGTTAAGCCTTATAGAGAAACACTCCCGGGCCAACCGGTCCGCAAACCAGACACAATAATAGTCAATGACGACGAATACGAGGAACATGAAGTCGAGTACATTGTTACCTCACGAATGAAAAATCGGAAACTGGAATACCTCATCCACTGGAAGGGATGGGAGGACTCCGACCGCACGTGGGAACCAGCTGACCACCTCAAGAACGCTCCAGAGCTGGTCAAACAATTCCACCTAGCCCACCCGTCCGCCCCTAGAAAACTTCGGGGCCTCTCCCCCTCAGAATTCCAGTCCCTTTTCTCTGATTATTCCATCGACTTCCACTCTCGTTCCGCCCTCACCCGTCAAGATTATGAAGCATAAAAAGTTTCTCTCCTCGTCAGGATGACTCGGACCTTAGAAGGGGTAATGTTATGATCTCATCATTCTTCATCGAACCTTTTTACTTAAACGAACCCTTTCACTATGCTCAGTCCTCAAAGACGAGCACCAACCTGTAATTCGTGTCATGTGACTCTTTCACACGATCACGTGACGTTCCCCTTTTGGTATGCTCCTATGTCAGTATAAACTTCCTTCTGTCACGTGATCTGACACATGTGACCATTCCAGCACTTGCTGATTGGCCGATTACTTATCTTCTGCTCTTCTTTTGCCATTGGCCTGGCACTCTCCTTATCTCCCCTTTCCCATTGACACATAGATGATGACTCACAATACGTGATCTTCGCATGGTACGACTCCGTTCTCTTTTTCTCATTGGACGATACGATACGCACTGCTTGGTCCGTGCACGAAACCTCACAGTATTTAAACCCATGTACTTAGTCGACTGGTTTCCCCAGTCTTATCTACTTGATTCTACTTCCCAGGGTAGGATTTAAGGATAACTCCTTGTCTCACTGGGATTATCACTTTACCAACATTCCACCTCTTCACGACTTCCAGCTCTCTCTCCTCGCCACTTTCGTCGCCAGACAACCCTTGGAACCTGGTGCTCTATCTTTACTTTCCTCACAAGGTTTATTGAGTGCTACTCCGTATCACCAACCTTCCAGGTGTTTATGGACCACTATTTTGGTGACATGATGGCCGAAGGATGGCTTATCATTTATATGGACAACCTCTTGATTCACACTAAGGACAACCAAGACCTCCATGATGAACACACCTGTCGAGTTCTTGAGCATATGGCAGAACTCCACCTACACCTCAAACTAGAGAAGTGTTCTTTTTCACAGAAGTCTGTTGATTTCCTAGGAATGATTATCGCCGAAAGTGAAATACGAATGGACCCCACTAAACTCTCGGCAATCAAGTCCTGGGTCCCTCCCATGTCCATCAAAGGCATCTGATCTTTCTTAGGATTCTGCAATTTTTACTGAAAATTCATTGCCGACTTTTCTGCCATCGCCGCACCCCTCATTGCCCTCACCAAGAAATCAGCCGCCTGGGAATGGAAGGATGACCAGCAACGATCATTTGACGAACTGAAGGAAAAGTTCCCCTGTTTACCTGTCCTCTCCATGCCTGACCCTCAGAAGCCTTTTATGGTTATGACCAATGCCTCCCTCACTGGCACTGGTGCTGTCCTGATGCAAAAGGATGTTAATGGCGACCTCCACCTGTGCTCCTATTTTTCTTGTACGTTCTCTCCTACCGAGTGCAACTACGATATTTACGACCAAGAACTACTCACCGTGATCAAGGCCCTCGAAGAATGGCGACAATATCTCAGTGGAACTCACCCCATCACCATTATCACCGACCACAAGAACCTGGCTTATTTCAAAGAGCCTCACAAACTTACTTGCCAGCATGCCAGATGGATGCTCTTCTTACAGGACTTCAACATCCTCTATGACACTTGCCCAGGATCTTTTATGGGCCCAGCTGATGCCTTATCCAGGAAGGACTTTGTAGACACTTCTGAAGACAACCAGGATGTTGTCCTTCTCGATCTGGAGCACTTTATCAATGCCATTGATGCCAACCTCGCCAACAAGATTGCTGATTCCTCTAATGATGACCCTATCATAAAGAAGGCCTTACTTTCACTCCAAAATGGTAGTTCCCTCTTCCCCTGTGCTTCACCAATGGATTGGGAATTCCACGAAGGCTCTCTCTTTTTTCAAGGACATCTCTATATCCCTGACTCCGCACGAAAGGAACTTGTGGCAACCATCCATGATTCCCCTGCTGCCAGACATCCTGGCTATTTCTGCCTACTCCACCTCCTTCATTGGGACTATTGGTGGCCAGGAATGGCAACCTTTGCCCGAAAATTCATTGCTGGTTGTGCCACTTGTCAAGCAAACAAGGTCATCACTCATCCTACTACCCCCCCCCTTTCCCCCATTCCCTCCAAAGCCACACGCCCTTTTCAACAAGTGTTGGTTGACCTCATCACTGATCTTCCCCTGTCAGACGGCCATGATTCTATTATGGTCGTGGTCGACCATGGTCTTACTAAGGGGGTAATTTACATCCCTTGCTCAAAAACAATCTCTGCAGAAGGCGTGGCCTCCCTGTTTTTCTCCCAAGTTTTCCCTTGATTCAGACTCCACAACAAACTCATCCCCAATAGAGGCCCTCAATTCGCCTCGGCATTTGCCAAGGAACTTGCCCGCCTCCTAAACTATGACCTTGCCCTCTCTACTGCCTACCACCCTCAAACTGATGGTGAAACTGAACGAGTAAACCAAGAACTCGAAACGTACCTTTGGATCTTTTGTGAAGAAAGACCCACCACTTGGGCTTCTCTCCTCCCTATGGCTGAACTCTCCCACAACTCCAACGTCCACTCTGTCACCAACCAATCTCCATTTTCCCTCATGTATGGCTATGAACCCTGTCCCTACCACCCTCTTTCCCGCACCACGTTTGTACCGGCCACTGAACAACGCCTTACCAAGCTGGATGAGGCTAGAATGGAAGCCCTTGCCACCCACCAAAAGGTGCAAGATGACATGAAATCCTGCATCACCACCAAATTCTCCCCTTGGAAAGTCGGACAAAAGGTCTGGCTTGACAACAAGATCCTCAAACTTGGGTACCACTCTCGAAAACTCTCTCCATGTCAAGAAGGCCCCTTTGAAATCACCCAGGTCATTTCCCCCGTCTCCTATCAACTCAAACTTCCCTCCACTTGGAAGATACACAACGTCTTTCATGCTTCCATCCTTTCTCCTTATCGGGAAACTGATGAACATGGCCCCACATTCTCATGGCCGCCACTGGATCTTCTCAGATCAGAAGAAGAATATGAAGTTGAAGCTATCATGGGACATCAGGGTTCTGTGCAGAATCCATGGTTCCTTATCAAATGGAAAGGCTATCCATCCTCCGACAATATGTGGGAACTGCCATCCAATTTGGTACATGCCAAGACTATTCTCAACTTATATAAAGCCTCTCGCCCCAAGGCTTTTCCCCCACCTTGCTCCCCTCCTACATGATTGAAATCACCTTCTCCCTTGTTGTATTCATTGTCTTCTCTGCCCTCACATTCTTCTTTTTCTACTCAATCTTCGCTATTGCCCTCAAACTCTAATACTCTCATGACGCCCTCTTCTTTGTCCTCCACGTCACCCCCCACGGAATCTCTGTCAGAATCATCTCCTCCCACAATGTCAATACTCCCATACTCTGCTACTCCACCAGTGCCACATACTCTGGCTGGACAGCTGAGGCAGATGGTTGGAATGATTCTTGAGTCCCTCCATTCTATTTCCTGTTCTTCTGCTTCATCTTCTCCCCTGCCTATGCCAGTTACCCCTCCTGCTTCCCCTACCATGTACCTGGAAATTCCCCTGGATGCGTTGCTTTCCACCTTGGACCCTATTCCCATTTTTCTAGATAGACTTCCCTGGTTTCACTAGAACATGCTCTATGCTGTGATCATCTCGTCACCACCCCTCTCACTCCACCTCGCGAACCTTCCCCTATCCTCTCAATCAACCGTCATCCCCCTCCTCCTACAGGCATTCAGAAACTCTATCCTCTCATCGGAGATCCAACAGCAGTCCCCAATCCAACTCAGAGAATCATGGGTGGTGGCCCTCTCCTATTCCATTCAGGGTACCAGAGGGATTATACTCGATGCCCTTGACCATATTGGGTTCAGAATATTCATTCCCACTCTCCCTCCCAACAATATCCAACCTCTCCTCTGCACCACCCTCATCAGCCTCTCTTCTATCCAACGAAGGGACTATCTCTCATCCGATGAGCTCCCTCAGGGCCACCCTATGGGACGGATCTCTCGTCTCTACCCCATTGCCTGACCTATACTATCTGCCCCCATCCCTACCTACCCTATCCAACCTGATGAGCTGGACCCCTCTTCCCTATCCTCTGATAATGCCGCCCCTCCCCATATTCTCCCGACTGCCAATCTCTTCCCCGATGACCCACATCTGGACCAGATGCACCCAATATGAGACCTACTGGATCTGGAGCACGTCTTTGCTCATCCACTCCAACACTCAACCTTCAGGAGGTTAGAGAATTTCTCACCACCCTTGCTGAACTCACAGAGCCAGTCTCCTCCCCCTCCGACTCCCCTGCCCCAATCCCCATCCCCCCTCCTGTCAACTGACGAGTTCCTCGCCACTGTTCTTGCTATCATTGCAGATCATACAGCCACCTCCAGGTCAGATGCCCCCACTATTGATGCACCCACTGCCTCTGAACCTCGCCTGGCCACTTCTCTCAGAACTGCCCCATTGACAGACGCCAACACCCTCTCCGGACCTGACGACTTATTAATGATGATGCTCTCCCAGACTTCGACAACGAGCACATCTGATGATAATGATTTGGTGAATCATTCTTCCGAGTGGGGAGCTAATGTTACAGATTTCAAGGATACCTGGGAATGTGACATCAAAATCATTTGGAGACAACTCTCTGGTGAAGATGATATGGACATGGATACGTTTTTCCTTCCTACTCATTCTTATGATTGCTATTGGTTTGACCTTTCTTCCACGGCGTATAGAGACCTCACTTGGGAGATCATTGATAGCAGTCAATACGACCCTATTATCCATGACTTCTAAGATATCTTTCAGACTTCACACGGGAACACCACCATTTCCCACATTCATGGATGCCCCTGGACTTCTGCATTGCTTCTACCGGGAAGTCCCATTTATCTCTCTTTCCTTTCTTACTTAGTGGAACTCCATTTCCCCTTATGGACACAGGACTCCAATTCCTTTCTTGGACATGGGACTCTGCATTTCCTTTTATGTGTACATTTCCTTTTACACGCTGTTTGTTGATTTCCTTTTATGATACACGCAATGCGACACATCTTGTTGATTTCCTTTTATGCATTGTCCCTTTATGGTAACCCCCCTAGTATATAAAGGGTCAACTTGTAGTAGATAGCTCTTCAGCTAATTCTATGCATTTCTGCCTACAAAGTCTTTGCTCCTGCAGAAGGTTGCTCAACTAACCACCCTGCACTAAGCCCTTCCAGTCTTCTGTCTCTTGTTACTCACTGGGGCTTCTCTCTTATGAGCGACAGCCATATACTCTGCTTCTAGTTGTCATTGACACTACGAGTACGAAAGGATCTCAAGTGAAGTCTTTGTTCCGCACCCACATAACAGAGCATAGCGAAGAGAGTCAGTGAAGGTAAAAAGTTCAAAATAAGTATGGAGTTCATAACAGATTTGAGTCTAGAATGATCTAGATCAATGACATATGAAGATGAAGTTCAATAGATGAAATGTCATATGTAGATCTGAAGGTTATCTATAATCGGAATCATAGATCTCAACACTCTTCCTCACTAGAAATATTATGAATCAGTAGAGAGAGAGATACTTTCTTCCATGCTCAAAAGCAATCTTTCCAAGGTTCTTGATAAAGATGTCAGCGAACTGTTTGTTGGTAGGAATGTAGAAAAGTTCCACTTCCTTATACAAAACAGCTTTGTGAACATAGTGTTCAGGGATGTGGACATGTTTTGTATATCCCTCTTGAGCTGGATTGGAAGCTAGAAATATTGCACCCTGTGTTACAGTTTCACATGATTCCACCTCATGGGACTCGGACAACAAGACTCTTGTCTGGGATGAACTATTGGAACAAGCATTCACTGGAATAGAAGCCAGTGTGGACATTTATTTCTTCTCTCCTCTCTCTTATTTTGACAGACATTGGCATGACTTGTCCTCTACTGTGGGACCACCCTCTAGACATAACACCTTCATAACATTCATCCACAGATACTTATCTTCTGACTTCTAATGGGAAATGCCACATTCCCATGTTATATGGATTAACTGGGAGTTTCCTCTCTTCCTGTGCCCAGCAGTCCCCTTTTATCCTTCTTCTCTTCTCAGAGATCTCTGCATACCTGCCTCATGATCTCAGACTTCTCACATGAGGTTCAGACTTCCCCTTTTACTCATTTTCTTTTGTGTGCTATGTGTCTTGTTGATTTCCTCTTATGCACTACATATGTGTTTTGTTGATTTCCTTTCTTGACACACAATGTGTCTGTGTACCTCTATTTGCCCCTTGAAGTATAAATACCCAGTGATGTACTAGTTAGCTCTTTAGCTATGTAATTCTACACACTTCTGCCTACAAGACTTTGCTCCTCTAAGGTCGCTCATCTCAACACCTGTGCTAAGCCCTTTGAGTCTTCTTCAGTGGACTTTACCCTAACAGGTCTTAGTCAATACTCTGCTCCAGGACCTGTCGAACTCCTCAAGGAAGATAAGGACAGTTAAGCGACTTCTCTGTATGCACCCATGTAACACCCTGGTTATCAATGCAGAGAGGAATTGAAGGTAAAGAGATGTGAATCTCCTCAAGTAGGTTGCATATCCATTGGATTTGTTTGCAACACTCAGTCATTCTGCAATATTTGGCTTCCATGGAGGAAAGGTGAACACATTTTTGCCATCTAGACAGCCAAGAACAGATGCCATTTGCTAAAAAGATGGCATAACCAGTGGTAGATCTGGTGGTTTCCACATCACCAGCCCAGTCTGTGTCAGAATATGCTAGAAGACTGTTTGATGGTCCCATAGTGTTATTGGTTATTACATAAGAAGTTGTATGTGATAGATAGTGAATGATGTAGATTGCCTTTGCAAATGTTCTTCTGTAGGATTTGCAGAGAACTGTGACATCTTGATGACAGAAAAGGCAAGGTCTGGTCTTGTTCCTAGCATGATATAGAGCAATGATCTGATGACTGATTGATAGTGTGAACATAGTTCAGCTGTTGTCTCTTTCTCATTGGGTTTTGGATTATAGCCAGTTGGTAAAGGGGTCAATACTTGTTTAGCATTGACTTGTCCAAAGTGTTCCACAACCTTTTGGGTGTATGGTGTTTGGTCTAATCATAGAGTTTTCCTCTTGTGATCATGGACAATCCTAAAATCTAGATATTCTGTGGCTGTTCCAAGATCTTTGGATTCCCATTGATCCATAAAAGTTTTCTTGTGTTTTCAGATTAGAGTGATGTTGTTTCCCATGAACAATGCATCATCTGTTATGGATTTTGAAGATACTTGGGAATGTGATGTTGAAATCATATGGGAACAACTCCTTGGTGACAACAATATGGACATGGATACATTTTTCCTTCCTACTCATCATTATGATCGCTACTGGTTTGACACTTCTTCTACAGCATATAGGGACCTTACTTGGGAGATCATTGATGCAGGTCAATACGACCCAATCATTCATGACTTCTAGGTCATTCTTTTGGACTTCACACAGGAACCAGCCATTTCCCACGTTTATGGACACCTCCGGACTTCTGACTCATTTCTACCAGGAAGTCCCATTATCTTCTTTCCTTTTATACTTAGCAGAACTCCATTCACTCCTTTTGGACATGGAACTCCAATTCCTTTCTTGGACATGGGACTCTGCATTTCCTTATATGTGTACGTTTCCTTTTATGTGTTGTTCATTGATTTCCTTTTACGTATATGTGACACGATGCATCTTGTTGATTTCCTTATATGCGTCATCCCTTTATGGTAACCCCTCTAGTAAATAAAGAGTCGACTTGTAGTAGATAGCTCTTCAGCTAATTCTATGCATTTCTGCCTGCAAAGTCTTTGCTCCTGAAGAACATCAGGGAAATTTTGAAGAGATTATAATCCTATATAATCCTTAAAGGGGGGTATATAATTGATTATAATTCCATATAATCCATTATCTACTATTATCATGGATTATCATTCCCTTAAAATTTTCCTGATGAAGGTCACTTGACTTACCTCCTGCACTAAGCCCTTCCAGTTCTCAGTCTCTTTGTGCTTACAGGGCTTCTCTCTCACGAGCGATAGCCAATACTCTGCTCCTGGTTGTTGCCAACACCATGAGTACAAAAGGATCACAAGTGGTCTTTGTTCCACACCTGCATAGCAAAAGAATTAGCTCGTCCCTTGATCCCTGCTACTATGCATGGGATCTGACCCACTTCACACCATGTTTCAAGCCCCACTTGAGGAGAGCTCATCCGACGATGAATGACCACCTGCTGCTTCCCCCTACTCCAACCCTTACCAGTCTGCACAACCCTCTGGAACTTCCACCCCATGTTCTCCTACTCAGACTAGACAACAAGTAGCCAGATCTTCTCAAGTCCCTTCCCCAGATCTTAGAAGAGGACCCCTTCTGAATGTCACCCCTTCCTATATGCCCATCCCTTCTTCTCTAGGCTCCACTCCCACACTCTCCCCCCTCCAGTTCCAATTGACTCTCCCATCTTCCCAACACACCCCAACTACCCATTCTCCCTCCCCCACCCCCAGCACCAGCAGCATGTCGAACCCCACCCAAGAAGAATTAAAGGTGGCTTGCCTGGAACCTTTCTTTGGAAAGAGTGAAGATGCCTCCCATTGGCTGTTGGTGATGAAAGCTTGCTGACTTGATTCTCTTTTCCAAGGACTATGAAACCTTCTGGCTGAACCATATAAAGTTCTTTGTCTAGCTGTCCATAAAGATGTCTTAATGTCAAGAGCTTCCAACTCCCAGTCTTCTAAGCATGCAAGTGCTAGAAGTAGACAAACAGTTTTGAATTGAGTGACTGGAGCAAAGGTGTCTTCATAATCAATTCCAAAGATTGAATATAGCCTTTTTGCTACAAAGCAGGCCTTTTTACAACCATTGTACTTCTCAGCAAATACCCATCTCCCTTTGATAGGTACAGATCCCTTAGGAGGGTCCACTAGCATCCATCCATCTCTCTGAATAAGAGATTTGTATTCATCTTCCATGGTGGCTTGCCATTGTGATTGATCATCCTTTGGAAGATTCTTAACATCCTTGTAGTGCTTTGGTAGTGACATCACAGCTTGAGATAGCATGTGACATATCCATTCATTGCTAAAAAGCATTCTCACATCATCATCTTGTTCAATGATGGTAGGTTCCTCCTGGATTGGTTCTCTTCTGGCTTGAATATCCCTTTCAATTTTGACAGATGGTGTTATGGATTTCGAGGATACTTGGGAATGTGACTCCGAAATCATTTGGAGACAACTCCTTGTGATGAGGATATGGACATGGATACTGTTACGGATTTCGAGGATACCTGGGAATGCGATGTCGAAATCATCTGGAGACAACTCTCTGGTGAAGACGATATAGACATGGATACGTTTTTCCTTCCTACTCATTCATATGATCGCTACTGGTTTGACCTTTCCTCCACAGCGTATAGAGACCTCACTTGGGAGATCATCGATAGTGGTCAATATGACCCTATTATCCATGACTTCTAGGTTATCCTTCAGACTTTGCACGGGAACACTGCCGTTTCCCACATTTATGGATGCCCCTGGACTTCTGCATCACTTCTACCGGGAAGTCCCATTTACCTCTTTTCCTTTTATACTTAGCGGATCCCTGCTCCTCCTTTTGGACATGGGACTCCAATTCCTTTCTTGGACATGGGACTCTGCATTTCCTTTTATGCGTATGTTTCCTTTTACATGTCGCCCCTTTATGGTAACCCCCCTAGTATATAAAGGGTCAACTTGTAATAGATAGCTCTTTAGCTAATTCTACGCATTTCTGCCTTGCAAAGTCTTCGCTCCTGAAGAAGGTCGCTCAACTTACCTCCTGTGCTAAGCCCTTCCAGTCTTCCGTCTCTTGTTACTCACTGGGGCTTCTCTCTCATGAGTGATAGCCATATACTCTGCTCCTAGTCATCACTGACACTATGAGTACGAAAGGATCTTGAGTGAAGTCTTTGTTTCACACCTGCGTAACAAAAGAATTAGCTTGTCCCTTGATCCCTGCTGCTACACACGGGATCCGCCCCACTTCACACCACATATCGAGCCCCTCCTGAAGAGAGCTCATCCGATGACGAACGACCACCCACTGCTTCCCCTTACTCAAACCCATACCAATCCGCATGTCCTTCTGGAACTTCTACTCCATGTTCTCCTACTCAATCTAGACGACAAGTAGCCGGATCCTCTCAATCCCCTTCTCTGGATATTCAACGAGGACCCCTCTTGAATGTTACTCCCACTTTCATGCCCATCCCTTCCCCTCTAGGCTCCACCCCCGCGCTCTCTCCTCTCCAGTTCCAATCAACTCTCCCATCTTCCCAGCACACCCTGACCACCCGCTCTCCTTCCCCCGTTCCCAGCTCTAGCAGCATGTTGAACCCCACCCAAGAAGAATTAAAGGCAGCTTGCCTGGAACCCTTCTCTGGCAAGAGTGAAGATGCCTCCTGCTGGCTGTTGGCAATGAAAGCTTACTTTGCCATTAACGACACCAAGTATACTGACAAGAAGATCGTGATCACCCTCCTGAATCGAATGAACCATGGGAGAGGGGCAACCTTCTCCAAAGCATGGCTCACAAAGATTATGACCGCCCCCGTTGCCTCCTGGACCAATACCCTTACTGAGGTTGAGAAGGACTTCCGCACCGTCTTTATACCCCCAGGCCTCAAAGACACTGTGCAAATGACCCTCCACAATATCCATATGGAAGGGAAACCTTTCAACAGCGACTTTGACGCCTTCTGCAGCGCCTTCCAGCTCAAAGCCTCTAGGAGCAACATCACCGACCAATTGGTTCTCAAGGATCTTCTTAAATGCGCTGTTTCATGCCAAATTGCTACCATGATGACAGTCTTGGAGAAGGAACCCACGACTGCGAATGACTGGCTGGAGAAAGCCTCTCATTTCTATCATGCAATTATCCACACTGATCTCCTTAGGAAAGGAGGAACTTCCTATATCAGATTGACTTCATCCACCTCCTGAACCCGCGACCCTATGGCCATGGACGTGGACTATGTCTCGTTATCCCCGGCAGAATGATCCGACCATATCAAGAATAGGAAGTGCTTCATGTGCCACTGAGTCGGCTGCTTCGCCGGCAAGCATCACAATGGGCAGAACCATTGTTCTCCCCCACAGAAGATTAGGATTGCTGAAGAAGACTCTCCTATCGACCCCCTCACTGCCTATGCGAAAGGCAAAGGACTGAAGACCCATCAAGCGATCCGATTGCTGGAGATGTTTTCAGACAAGTCACAACCAGTCCCAATGGATGAACCGGAACAAGAGGCCGAAGAAGATGAGGATTTTCAACACTGAGGAGTAGAGTGACGTCTACTTCCTCAAGGACAAGGACTCCTGTACAAATAGCTCCTGTTTTTGTATCCTCTCCTGCAGATTGGGCCCTGTATCCCTTTATGCAGGAAGGACAGGAGAAATTGTCACCACCACCGCCCTCATCAACTCTGGAGCCACCAGATCTTTCATCAACCAAGACTTCACCATACAAAACCAAATCCCTCTCATTCGACTTGCCAAACCAATTGGAGCCAAGAACGTAGATGGAACCAAGAACAAATCTGGAGAAATCCATCACAAGGTATTCATCACCTTGCACTATGCTGACACAGAACACCAACAGGAACTTATGGTGATCAACTGTGGATCCCAAAATGTTATACTGGGAATGCCGTGGCTGGTAAAGGTAAACCCCCAGATAGACTGGACCAACTGGACCATCGAATTTGACGGAGGACAGAAAGTCTGACGTCACGACAACCCCCTGAGGGAAGCGCAGGCCTACCTCATTTGTTTTATCAACAAGAACCCGGATATCATATCCAAGGCCAACTACGATGCTAGGCAGCAAGCCATCAAACAGCGTTTTATCCAAAAAGCTAGAGAAGCTAAACTCCTACCGGAGGTGATCTGGAAGGTAACCCTATTGACCACTATTGCCGCACAGAAGAAGGCTGCACAGGTAGTGCTGCCTGATGCATTCAAGGACTTCAAAAAGGTATTTGACGAACCAGAGGAAGGCTTTATTCCTCCATCCTGTGACTTTGACCATGCCATTGAACTCAAGGACTCGTTCACCCCATGAAAAGCCAAGCCATATTCCCTTAATCCTGAAGAAACGAAGGCCTGTTGAGACTTCATCAATGAACACTTAGCCAAAGGAACCATCCACCCATCAAAATCCCCTCAGGCTGCTCCTTTCTTTTTCGTTGCCAAGAAGGACAGAAAGCTCCGACCCTGCCAGGACTACCACTACCTCAACAAGCATATGGTCAAAAACGCTTACCCTCTTCCACTTATCCCCAACCTCATGGACAAACTCCAAGGATCAAACATCTTCACCAAGATGGACGTCCAATGGGGGTTCAACAACATTCACATCAAAGATGGCGACCAATGGAAGGCTGTGTTCATCACCCCATTCGGTCTTTATGAACCCCTCATCATGTTCTTTGGAATGTGCAACAGTCCCCCAACATTTCAAGCGTTTATGGACCACTACTTCAGCGACATGATGGCCAAAGGATGGCTTATCATCTACATGGATGACCTTTTGATCCACACCAAGGACGACCAAGACCTCCACAATGAACAGACCCATCACGTCTTGGAACGGATGGCGGAGCTCCGCCTCCACCTCAAGCTAGAAAAGTGTTCCTTTTCCCAGAAATCTGGGGACTTTCTAGGGATGATCATCACCAAAGGCGAAATACAAATGGACCTCACCAAGCTGTCCGCTATCAAGTCGTGGGTCCCCCCTACCTCTGTCAAGGGCGTCCGATCCTTCATCGGATTTTGCAACTTTTACCAGAAATTCATCACCAATTTTTCTGCCATCACCGCCCCCCTTATTGCCCTTACCAAGAAATCTGCCACCTGGGAATGGAAGGATGACCAACAACAATCATTCGACAAACTGAAAGAGAAGTTCCTCTGCTTGCCCGCCCTCTCCATGCCAGAACCCCAGTGCCCCTTTACTGTCATGACCGATGCATCTCTTACCAGTGCCAGTGCAGTCCTCATGCAGAAGGATGTCAATGGTGATCTCCACCCATGCTCGTACTTCTCCTGCACGTTCACCCCCACTGAGTGCAACTATGACATCTACGACTGAGAATTGCTTATGGTAATCAAAGCCCTTGAAGAATGGCGCCAATACCTCAGTGGAACTCCTCACCCCGTCACCATCATCACCAACCACAAGAACTTGGCCTATTTCAAAGTGCCTTGCAAGCTTACCCACCACCATGCCAGATGGATGCTTTTCCTCCAGGATTTTGATATCCTCTACAACACCCGCCCCAGATCCTTCATGGGTCCCACTGATGCCCTCTCCTGAAAAGACTTTGTCGACACTTCCAAAGATAACCAGGACATCATCCTACTCAACCCAGAACATTTCATCAATGTTATCGACACTGACCTTGCTAATAAGATCACTGAATCTACCCCTGATGACCCCATTGTCCAGAAAGCCATGCTTGCGCTTCAACATGGCACCTCTCTGTTCCCCCAAGCCTCTCCTACAGACTGGGAATTCCACGACGGATCCCTCTTTTTCCAAGGATGCCTTTATGTACCCGACACTGCCTGAAGGGACCTTGTCACTTCCATTCACAACTCTCCCGCTGCCAGGCACCCTGGTTACTTTCGTCTCTTGCACCTCCTCCACTACGACTACTGGTGGCCCGGAATGGCCACTTTTGCTTGCAAAGTCATTGCCAGATGCGCCACTTGCTAGGCTAACAAGGTCATCACCTATCCCACCACCCCTCCATTGTCTCTGATCCCTTCCAAGGCAACCTGCCCCTTCCAGCAGGTCTCCGTTGATCTCATCACCGATCTTCCCCTGTCAGATGGCCATGATTCTATTATGGTCATGGTCGACCATGGTCTTACAAAGGGGGTGATTTACATCCCTTGCTTGAAATCTATCACTGCCGAGGGTGTGGCAGCCCTATTCTTTTCCCAGGTTTTCCCTCGCTTTGGCCTACACAACAAGCTTATCTCAGATCATGGCCCTCAATTCGCCTCCGCTTTCGCTAGAGAACTCGCCTGCCTACTGAACTATGACCTCACCCTCTCCACTGCCTATCATCCCCAAACTGATGGCAAAACGGAATGGGTAAACTAGGAACTTGAAACCTATCTCTGGATCTTTTGTGAAGGAAAACCGACCACATGGGCATCACTCCTCCCTATGGCTGAATTCTCCCACAACTCCAATGCCCACTCCGTCACCAACCAATCCCCATTTTCCCTCATGTACAGGTATGAACCCCATTCTTACCCTTCACTCTCATGCACCATGTTCATCCCTGCCGCCGAGCAATGCCTTACCAAACTTGACAAGGCCAGAATGGAAGCCCTTGCTGCCCATCAAAAGGCACAAGATGACATGAAATCCCGCATTACCACCAAATTCTCCCCCTGGAAAGTTGGTCAGAAGGTCTGGCTTGACAACAAGAATCTAAAACTCAGCTACCACTCCCGGAAATTATCCCCTCGATAAGAAGGACCTTTCGAGATTACTCAGGTCATTTCTCCCATCTCCTACCGCCTCAAACTCCCTCCTACTTGGAAGATACATGACATCTTCCATGCCTCCATTCTCTTGCCTTATTGTGAAATCAATGAGAACGGCCCTTCCTTCTCACACCTGCCACCGGATCTTCTCGGATCAGAAGAAGAATACAAAGTCAAAGCTATTGTGGGACATCAGGGTTCTGCACAGAATCTGCAGTTCCTTATCAAATGGAAAGGCTATCCATCCTCTGACAATATGTGGGAACCGCCATCCAATTTAGTACATGCCAAGACTCTCCTCAACCTATATAAAACCTCTCTCCCCAAGGCTTTCCCCTTGTTCCAACTCCCCTCTACATGATCAAAATCACCTTCTCCCTCATCATATTTATCATCTTCTCCGCCCTCACCCTTTTCTTTTTCTACTGCATCTTCGCCATTGCCCTCAAACTCCAATACTCTCACGATGCCCTATTCTTCGTCCTCCACATTACCCCCCACGGAATCTCTGTTGGAATCATCTCCCCACACGACATCACCACCCCCGTACTTCACTACTCCACCAGCACAACCTACTCTGGCTGGACAGCTGAGGTGGATGGTTGGAACGATTCTTGAGTCATTCCACTCCTGTTCTTCTTCTCATTTTACTCTTCCCCCTTCTTCCCCTCTTATGCCAGTTACCCCACCCACATCCCCTATAGCATACTTGGAAATCCCCCTCAATGCCTTACTGGCCACTTTGGACCCTATTCCCATTTTTCTAGATAGACTCCCGCATTTCCATCGAAACGTTCTCTATGCCATGATCATCTCCTCACCCCCACTCGCTCTCCCCCTTGCGAACATTCCCCTATCCCTCCAATCGATGGTCATCCCACTCCTCCTCCAGGTGTTCCAAAATTCTATCCTCTCATCAGAGATCCAACAACGATCTCCTATACAACTCAGAGAATCATGGGTGGCAGCCCTCTCCTATTCCATTCAGGGTACCAGAGGGATTATACTCGATGCCCTTGACCACGTTGGGTTCAGAACATTTATCCCTACCCTCCCTGCGAACAACATCCAACCCCTCCTTCAAACCACCCTCATCAGCCTCTCTCCTCTCCAACAAAGGGACTATATCTCATCTGCAGAGCTCCCTATGTACCACCCTCTGGGATGGACCACTCATCTCTACCCCTCTGCCAGACCTCTATTACCTGCCCCCATCCCTACCTACCCTATCTGACCGGATGAGCTGGACACCTCTTCCCTATCCCCTCCTGATGCCACCCCTCCCCCATATTCTTCCAACAGTGAATCTCTTCCCTGATGACTCACGCCTAGACCAGATGTGCCCCATTTGGGATCTACTGGACCCGGACCAAGTGTTCAGCCACCCACTCCGACTCTCGAACTCAACCTTAACGAGGTTAGAGAATTTCTCACCACCCTCACTGAACTTACAGAACTGGTCTCCTCCCCCAAGCCCTCCCCACTCCCTGTCCCCCCTCCCATCCCCCAACGAGTTCCTTGCCACTGTTCTTGCTATTGTTGCAGGTCCACTGGCCATATCCAATCTGGATGCCCCCACTATCGATGCACCCACTGTCTCCGAACTTCCCCCAGCCATTTCTCCCAGAATTGTCCAGTCAACAGATGACGATTCCTCCACCAGACCCAACAATTTATTGATGATGATGCTCTCCCAGACTTCGACGACAAGCACATCTGATGATAATGATTTGATGAATCACTCTTCCGACAGGGGAGCTAATGTTACGGATTTCAAGGATACCTGGGAACGCGACGTCAAAATCATCTGGAGACAACTGTCTGGTGAAGATGATATGGACATGGATACGTTTTTCCTTCCTACTCATTCATATGATCGCTACTGGTTTGACCTTTCCTCCACAGCATATAGAGACCTCACTTGGGAGATCATCGATAGTGGTCAATACGACCCTATTATCCATGACTTCTAGGTTATCCTTCAGACTTTGCACAGGAACACTGCCATTTCCCACGTTTACGGATGCCCCCGGACTTTTGCATCGCTTCTACTGGGAAGTCCCATTTACCTCTTTTCCTTTTATACTTAGTGGATCCCTGCTCCTCCTTTTGGACACAGGACTCCAATTCCTTTCTTGGACATGGGACTCTGCATTTCCTTTTATGTGTCGTTCGTTGATTCCCTTTTACGATACACGTGATGCGATGCATCTTGTTGATTTCCTTTTATGTGTTGCCCCTTTATGGTAACCCTCCTAGTATATAAAGGGTCAACTTGTAATAGATAGCTCTTTCAAAGCTAATTCTACACATTTCTGCCTTGCAAAGTCTTTGCTCCTGAAGAAGGTCGCTCGACTTACCTCCTGCGCTAAGCCCTTCCAGTCTTCTGTCTCTTGTTACTCACTGGGGCTTCTCTCTCACGAGCAATAGCCATATACTCTGCTCCTAGTCGTCGCTGACACTACGAGTATGAAAGGATCTCAAGTGAAGTCTTTGTTTCGCACCCGCATAACAGATACATTTTTCCATCCTACTCATTTCTATGATCACTCTTGGTTTGATCTTTCTTCCATGGTGTATAGAGACCTCACTTGGGAAATCATTGACTCCAGTCAATATGACCCTGTGATCCACAACTTCTGATCTTTGCATGGGAACACCGCTGTTTCCCACGTTTATGGATGCCCCTGGTTTTCTGACTCGATCCTATGCCAGGAAGTCCTATTTTATCTCTTCCTTTTATATTCATGCAGAACTCCATTTCAGACATGGGACTCTGATACCTTTCTTGGACACAGGACTCCACATTTCCTTTTACATGTATGTTTCCTTTTATGTGTTGTTCATTGATTCCCTTTTATGATACTCACGATGTGATGCATCTTGTTGATTTCCTTATATGCATTGCCCCTTTATGACCCCTATTGTATATAAAGGGTCGACTTGTAGTAGACAGCTCCTCAGCTAATTCTATGGATTTCTGCCTGCAAAGTCTTTGCTCCTGAAGAAGGTTGTAAAGCAATTGAACCAAGCGATCACTCTGATCTCTAATCACCTAAGTGACTAGGCTTTCGCACAGCAAGATGTCTATGAGAGCATTGGCAATTGGTGGGGACTGGGGGTGGAATTGGGGTTGGTTTGTCAGAGGAAGTGGAGGTGTTGCAGTGTCTTCCAATGAGATCTCTGACCAAGGTGGTGAAGGACAGAGGGAGTGTGAGAATATGTGAACAGGGTCGAGTCAATCCCATATCCTGTATAACATGGGCAACTGTTGGTCTGAGAGGGGTAGGAGGATCTCATGGAGTGTATGTGGGAGGAGAGGTGCTAGGAGTGGTGTTACGAACACCATACTTATTTTGAACTTTTTACCTTTACTGACACTCTTCACTATGCTCAGTCCTTGAAGATGAGCACCAACATGTACTTTGTGATCACATGACTCAGTCACATGATGTCTCCCCTTTTGATATGCTCCTATGTCAGTATAAACGTCATTCAGTCATGTGATCTGACACACATGACCACTCACAGCACTTGCTGATCGGCTGATACCTTATCTTCTGCTCTTCTTATGCCATTGGCCTGACAACCTCCTTATCCACTTTTCTCATTGACTCATAGATGATGACACATGATATGTTCCTCTTGGACTTCTATTCCCTTTCTCAATTTACCAGACTTCCACCTTATTGGAGATGACCTTATTTAGACATTCCTTTTCCAGTAGACGGTCTGTGTGCACTACATTGCCAGACACTATATAAGTAGGGACATTGCGACTGGTATTCCCCAGTCTTATCTACTTGATCATACTATCAAGGGTGTGATTTAAGGGTATACTCTTCGCTCAACTTGGACTCCCCCTTTACCACCATATCTTTCTCTCCATACCTTGACCTCCTTGTTGTGCATTTTGTTGCTGGTGCTCCTCTTGAGCCCTCCTCACTAAGCTTTCTCTCTTCTTTGTTTTGTTTGAGTGACGCTGCGCATCAAGTGGACTTGGCAATGGTGTCCATGACATGAAGTTGGACAAGAGGGCAGGGGACAGGGGCAGCAAGGGTGTGCAGGGGGGTTGTTCAGGTGATAGGGTGGTTCTGAGAGAGGATATTGGGAGGGAGATACTGTTGTCACTCATAAGGTGATAGCCCAATGAGGATGGCTCATAGGATGGGCTGGATGTTGGAATTGGGTAATTGGGGTATGTAGTATCCATATCCAGCAGTATGGAGGGCATGCAGAATGGTGCCACTGGTGCTGTGGATGGTGGCAGAGAGGGCAGCATCCCAAGATTCTGAGAGTTGGGATGGGGAGTGACATTGTATCTCTGAGATGATTTGGTCTAGCAGGATGTCTGGTTCTGCTACACTTGAAGTAGAAAGAGGAGGGGACAAGGTCATAAAGGATAAAGGAAAAATCAAGAAGGGAGCTCAATTGTCATTCCAATCTCCAGTCCAGGGGTCATTGTTTTTGAAGCAGGTGGTATAATGGAGGACTGGGGTGGAGATGTTGACAGGTTGAACAAATCTGATGGTAAAGGTGAAATGGGGGATTTGGATAATGAAGAAGAGGGCATCCTTGTTGTAGTGGACTTTCTTGGCAAGTTCAAAGAGGCAATATGAAACTGTTACAAACCCGTAACTTTCTCTGAATAATGATGCTTTACTTATTCCTCTTCTTCTTTACTTTCAACAGACATTTCACGATTCGCTACAGGACATCCTCAAAGACTCCTGCCAACATGTATTTCGAACCATGTGACTTCACGTGACTTATTGGCATGCTCTTGCCACAGTATAATTTCCTTCATCATGTGATCTGTGGCACGTGATCACTTAGCGGCACTTGCCGATTCCTGACAGACAGGACTTTAAATGGCGGTATACAAATTCCTTTCAGACCACATGATCCGCCACACATGAGTCGAACTTCAGCCTACTTAGGTCAGCCGGACATTGGACCGGAGATTTCCGTTCTAGACTTTGGAGCTTATCTTTGACTGTTACCCTGCGGATACTTTCGGACTTCTTTCCTCCTATCTTTTCCATTGACTCAGCAGGATTACGAGTATTCCCGATCGTGATCATATCGGAAGACACATGCCACAGAGAGCTGTGTACGTTTCCCTTCTTATCTTTCTCTTACTCATAGACGATGACACACGATATGCTCCCATAGGGGCATGGACTATTTTGGACATCATACGATTTCTCTTTTACTATACTTGGATACGCACAGCATGGTCTGTGCATGACTCACTGTACTATATAAGTAGTAGAGGATTCAACTGGTAACCCCAGTCTTATCCATTTGATCATAGGTATACCAAGGCCTTTGATTTTAGGATTACTCCCCTGTATTGGGCACTTGGTACTCTTCCTCTCGCACACTCAATCCATTCCTCTCTCTCTTTCTCTATCCCGAACGAACGACGATTCCCCTATCGATAAAGGGAAGTTCTTGCCACAAGGAAAGACTTAAAGGTGACACACGAAGATAACCCGAACTTGGGGTTTGAATCAACCTTCGATCATCCGATCTCGTTTCAGAAACAAGACAGGTTTGTCGAAGGTTGAACCCAGAAACCTCAAAGGTGAAGTCTTCGCTCTTCAAGCCAGAATCATTGATGAGGGAAAAGGAAGGTAGTGATGGTAAAGATTACCCAGTAAGCCCCTCAGAATATCCTAAGGGGGTCCAGCCTAGAAGAATACACCTGGGCAATGATATTCCAAATAGCTAAGACTGGGGAATCCCAGTCCAAATACATGAGACTAAATACTATCCAGCAAGTGTGCACGGACCATCTTCCGAAGAAGGGAAACTACTCTGTATGGTAAATGTTCGTCAGGTGTGAGACCTGGAGATCCAAAAGAAGAGATAGAAGTCTGAAGAAAACGTATCATGACTAAGAGGATATGAGTAAGGTACACAGCTCTCCATGGCATGTGTCTTCCAATACGATCACGATTGGGGAGTCAGGTAATGGTTGTCACATAATGAGCGAGATAAAGAAATGTGGAGTCTGCATGGGATGGGATCCTGGATCGAAGGTCTGAAAAGAAATGATAAAGTCCAAAGGGTTATTCCCAAAAGAGATGGCCACTGGGAAGAAGTCTGAAGGATCACCAATGGCCCAATCGGCAAGTGCCACAAAGTGGTCACATGCAACAGATCATGTGACAGAAAGAAATTATACTGTTGCAGGAGCATACCAAAAGGTGAAACATCACATGACATCGAGTCATGTGATCAGCAAAATACATGTAGACAGCTTTCTTCAAGGATCACCGTAAGAAGGAGAGGTCCTAAGTAAAAGTTGAAAAATAATTAGAAATAGTTCATCTTTTCAAAGATAAAATATGTTTTATAACACAATAGAGGATGTAGAGGGTGAGGGCTGAGAGTATGAGGAATATGACAAGGGTGAGGGTGATTTTGATCATGCAGAGGATGGAGGGAAGACATTAGGGTGAGAGGATTTATATATGTCAAGGAGTTGCTTGGTGTGTACCAGATTGGATGGTGGTTCCCAGGTGTTATTGGAAGAAGGATAGCCTTTCTGTTACAAACGCTATTTTCCTGCCCTCAGACATCCACTCTTTTTCGGACTTGAAGTCCAACTATGTTGTTCCTTTCTCTAGTGCACTCTTCAATCCAGAACAACCACTGTTCTAGGACAAGGTACGCACCTCATGTCAAGGCTGTCCAAAGGACTGGATCCTATTGACTGCCACATTTATGCTTCTTATTTTCATTTCCGGCACGATCTAAAGATCTGCCACACCTCATGTATCATTTCATTCTTCTTTTCATTTCCGCTTATGCTTCTATTCCATTCTGCCACACACCTCATGCTTGACGCATGTACCCAAGGCTGTGGTATTCCCTCACATTCCATGATGTTCCAGCCTATGGTGGAACACCCTCTTATCTCTACACAAACATGTACATACAGCTGGCCTGTAGTATATAAACCCATGAATATACACCAAGGAACTCTAACAAAGTTCACTTGGAGTTTATGCTTCATTCTGAGTGACATTCCCCTACACCTCACATCTTACGCTTTAACAAGCTCAGCTTTTGAGGCTTGTTTCACTTTCCACTTGATTAGGAATTGGGGCTTCTGTGCAGAACCCCAATATCCCATGATGGCTTCAACTTCATATTCTTCTTCTGTTCTGATAAGATCTGGTGGCAGCTTCAGGAAGTGGATGCCATGTTCTTCTGTTCTCTATATGGGGAAAGAAGGGAGGCATGGAAGATGTTGTGGATTTTCTATGTTAGGAGGGAGTTTGAGGCAATAAGTGATGGGAGAAAGGACTTGGGTGATTTCAAAGGGGCCTTCTCATCTAGGGGTGAGTTTTCAAGAAAGGTAGCCAAGTTTGAGGTTCTTGTTGTCCAGCCAGACTTTCTGTCAGACTTTCCATGGCGTAAACTTGGTGATAATGCAGCTTTTCATATCAGCTTGTGCCTTCTGATGCACAGCAAGAGCTTCCTTTTGGGATTCTTTGAGAAGAGTGAGGTGTTTGTTGGTGTCTTGGATAGGGGTGGGTAACCTCTCAGTTCATATCTGTACATGAGGGAAAATGGCATTTGAGTGGTGATGGAGTTGTTGAGATCAATGATACTTTATCTTGATCTTGATCAGATCAGTGGTATTTCATCTTCAGATCTTCATCTCCAGATACCCTGATCTAAGATTGGTCTTTGATCTGATCTTCTGTTTATCAGAATGGAAACATATCTCTGACAAACACCCTTGTCCACTATCATGTCTTCTTATTTCATATGATAGCAGATACTCATCCTATTGGCAGATAACAAGTATTTCATATAGAGATAACTTATCTCTCTATTCTTGTTATCTCTCTTATTGTCCTATCAGGACACTTATGGCCTTTTCTGGTAGATAAGACCATTTCTATATACGTACTCCCTGTACAGTATATAAGACAGAGAGTCTCCCACCAGAGCTCTCTAACCAGTGAACTTCATTTGCTTTTTCCTCCACACTCCCACCTCACCAAAGGTCCACTCCACTCTTGATCTCTTTTGATCAACACTAGTGAGTGTATTCTCCTCACTAGTGACCATAGCCTCTGCCCTTTTACCCTTGCTGTGTGAAAGCCTAGTCACTTAGGTGATTAGAGATCAGAGCAATCGCCTTGTGTGATTGCTTTAATAAAGGCTCCTTCTGTTACAAACCCATAACTTTCTCTCTGAACACGACACTTTACTTATAACTTTCCCCTTTACTTTGAACAGACAATCAACCATTCGCTACAGAGTGTCCTCAAAGACCTCTGCTAACATGTATTTTGAACCACGTGACTTCACATGACTTATTGGTACGCTCCTACCACAGTATAATTTCCTTCATCACGTGATCTGTGGCACGTGATCACTTAGCGGCACTTGCTGATTCCTGACAGACAGGACTTTCCATGGTGGTATACAAATTCCTTTCAGACCACGTGATCTGCCACACATGAGTCAACCTTTGGCCTACTTAGGTCAGCCAGACATCGGACCGGAGTTTTCGTTCTAGACTTTGGGGCTTATCTTGTGACCGTTACCCCATGGATACTTTCAGACCTCTTCCCCTTATCTTTTCCTTTGACTCAGCAGGATTACGTATATTCCCGATCGTGATCGTATCGGAAGACACATGCCACGGAGAGCTGTGTACATTTCCCTTCTTATCTCTTTTCTGACTCATAGACAATGACATATGTATGTGTAGAGAAAACTTGAAGGGCTTAGCAGTGCATGTGTTAGATGAGCAACCTTCAGAGGAGCAAAGTCTTTGCAAGGCAGAAGTGTGTAGAATTAGCTAAAGAGCTATTCTACTACAAGTCGGGTATTTATAGTACAAGGGACAAATAGAAGACAACAACACATGGCATGTCTAAGAAAGGGAATCAACAAGATGCATGTCATGTAAAAGGGAATCAACAAAACACATAGTGTGTAAAAGGAAATACCATAAGGGGAAATGGAGTTCCATGTCCAAGAAAGGAATTACTAAAAGGAAAAGCAGAACTCTGTAAGATATAAATGGAAGAAGAGTAAAAGAGGACTGTCAGACACTAGAGATAAGGAATCTCCCAGTTAATCCATATATGTAATGTGGGACTGTGGTACTTCCCATTAGAAGTCAAAAGGTATAAATGATAGAAAAGTGTTATACCCAGACATAGGGGCTGCAGTGGAAGAGGCATCGTGCCAATGTCTATCAAAGTGAGAAGTAGGAGAAAAGAAATAAACATCCACACTAGCTTCTATGCTGGTGAACGCTTGTCCCAGTAGTTGTTCCTAGATGATAGCTTCTTCGTCTGAGTCCCAGGTGGTGGCGTCAGCCGAAACCATAACAGAACCTTGTGTGAGTCCCATACATTTCTCAATGACTAATCTACTGATCCTTGCAGGTTCTACCTTATTCCAGTCTGCCACTATGAGGCTTGGTTGAACCTTGTTCAGTGAACTTGCCCTCTCCACCTGCCCACCATTCATGCCACAGGCTGGATGCAACAATACAGCACTTTATCACATGGGCATTGTGCTATGCTAGCATATTGCCTACCCTACACCTGCCCTCTTTTCTTCATATCCTCTGTACCACCTCCTTCTATGATCACTTGATGAATTGGACATTGGTGAGTCAAACATAACAAAGTGCCTCCTCCCTCCTCCCTGTCCTTCTTGAGGCTTAGCTTGTTGGACATGAGAAGCAATGTGACACAACATGCAATGATGATGTGTCTGTTGGCTTCCCCTTTTCCCTCCTCCCTTGGCAAGTCAGACATAATGAATGATGCAACCACCCCCTTCCTACAGCTTGTGACAGCCATGCCACCACTAGTTTGTTGCAATGAGGCAACAATGTGACATGCTGCATCATCCACATGTCATGTTTGCCTTGTCTCATCTGGTCTCCCTGTTACAGTTTCACATGACTCCACTTTATGGGACTCAGACAATGAGACTCTTGTCTGGGATGAACTACTAGATCAAGCATTCACCAGGATAGAAGCTAGTGTGGACATTTATTTCTTTTCTCCTCTCTCTCACTTTGACAGACATTGGCACGACTTGTCTTCCACTGTGGGACCACCCTCTGGACACAATATGTTCATGACATTCATAAAGCAATCGAACCAGGCAATTGCTCTGATCTCTAATCACCTAAGTGACTAGGCTTTCACACAGCAAGGGTGAAAGGGCAGAGGTTATGGACACTAGGAGAGAGACAACTCACTAGTGCTGATCTGAGGTGAATCAAAGAGGAGGAGTGGTCCCTTTGTGAGGTGCGAAGTATGGTGAATGCGAACATTGTTCACAGTCTGATTAGAGAGCTCTGAGGGAGACTCTCTCTCTTATATACTGTACAGGGAGTATGTATATAGTAAATGGTCTTATCTGTCTAGAAAGGCCATGAATGTCCTGATAGGACAATAAGCAAAGATAACAAGAATAGAGAAATAAGTTATCTCTATATGAAATACTGTTATCTGCCAATGGATAAGTTATCCGCTATCATATGAAATAAGAAGACATGATAGTGGACAAGGGTGTTGTTTGTCAGAATGTTCTAGGGTTGTACCCTTCATATCATATTTGATATGAGTCTAGAACAACAGAATCAATCTAAATATTGTTCTA
>JBBPMU010000316.1:0-29235 GCA_038090475.1 Wakefieldia striispora | reverse complement strand
AAATTTTAAGGGAATGATAATCAATGATAATGGTAGATAATGGATTATATGGAATTATAATCCATTATATACCCCCCTTTGAGGATTATATAGGATTATAATCTCTTCAAAATTTCCCTGATGTTCCCACATAACCCGTGACCCTCGTCAGCACCCTCATTAACATCCCCCACTTCACAATGCTCAAAAATTCAACCATTGACCCAGAAATCTCGCAGTCTTTCTTATCTGGTTTCCCTGGAAACCATTTGGCAGGTACGATTCCGAGTTGGTCAGGATCACAAGATTATCAATACTGACTACAGTCTTTGTGATGAAGAATTCCAGCTCGCTCCAAGCATAGACCGCCATGAGAATGTGATTGCTCCCATGTACCAGAGATCTCTTCCCAATTCATGTCAGTTCCAGCCATCAGCGTATGCGATCTTACCAACAAAACTAACTCACAATGCAGACTCCCTGGGCTATAATCACTACGACTCACTGCTAGTAGGCAGACCCAACATGGTGGGGGTTTATACAACAGCTTGAATATTTCTCTATTGACTCATCCTTTGCAATTTAGACATATCCTGGCTGCATTGTTCCTCCTCCACACAGTAGTACAGAAGCTTACTTGCTTCTAGAGGCGGCACGGAGCGACAGAGCAATCTCACACATCCAAAAGGATCTTGCATATGAGATCATCCATCAAAATGTCATCATCCTGCAACTTAACCGACTACTGTCCGAAGATGCTGAAAATGACTTGCGAGCTGTGGATGAATTTGTTGGCCGCATTCGTTTATCAATTCACCAGAGTGGCTACTAAAGAGATGGAGCTACCCAACTCTCTAATCTCTCGTACCGAGGTAACGAGGTTTGACTGTTATATGCAGCAGGTGGAAGTCCCAGGCAAAGTCGAGGCAGAGGTTATGGTCGAACTGTGAGGAGAATGACTCATGGTTCTAATGATTAAGGAGGTTTGGCTGAGGTGAAGGCAATGGAGTGATGAACGAAAGTCAATTGACTGGTTGAGGGGAATCGCAGTATGTGTCCCCTCTTACATACATATGTGAGGTTCTTATCTACCAATAAGAATGGAGGGATAAGAACAATAAGAGATAAGGATGAGTCATAAGAAATGACTAAAGATACGGTTCCATCGTATCGTATGTGTAATACATATCCTTATCGTCCAATGGTAAAAAGGACTCTTATCTCACTATCATCTGAAATGAATAATATGATAGTGACTCACCTCAGTTCTAGAACCGCTCTAGAACCGGTATCAATCTAGATGTCAATCTAGAATGGTCTAGACCATATGATGTATGAATGATGAAGTCTGAAGTTAGAAACGTCATATGTCTGATATGAGATCTTCATCGAAGTCTCATCTCTCAACAGCTAATCAGTCGTTCACAAACATGCAATACAAGAAACATGTTTGCCGTCACATCATAGTATGTGAATACTATCTTTCTCAATGTCGTTCTTCCCTGATATTCCCCACATTACTGTAGATTTTTTGTCACGTGAAATATCCAAGTCAACTCTCGACATCACCCTGGACTAATATTTAGATTCTCACTGTAGTCGGAAACTTTCATTATGTACTATATTAGGTACACACAGACTGTCACAGGGAGTGTCAGGTTGTGCCAGGTTGTGCCACACTGTATTGAGCTGTGCCAGACTGGTGCTCGGCTAAAATGTGTCAAAAGTCAGAGCCTTGGCTATGGAAATGTGTCAGTTTGCTGATGTGTTATTGTTATCTGATGACCCAGAAAAAATGAGCAGACATATGCAGATATCATAGTTGGTGAATGTTGGAATCTCTCTGCAACATGATGGGTGCTGAGACCCATCACACAGGTGTAAAGGAATATACCAAGTTGTTCTTCAACAGAAATACCATGATGGGAGTCCCTGAAACCATTTTCCCTTATGACTTGAATGAGTGCATCAAAAGCGTCATGAGAAACACCCAGCAATGTCTTGATTCAATCAGGGTGGCCAGCAAGCAACTCCAAGATCCACCCCCCACCAGTCAGAATTGAGGTATGATATGGAATTTTGTTGCACTTCAATAGAAAGAGGAGCCTGTAATAAAAAGTGACATGTGTGATCACCATTGTAAGAAGTAAAACAAGCCATCTGCAGTGCTGGATTTCAGTGTGAACAAACAACTGTGCTTCTAGGTTGAACATGATGGAGGGATGCTGAAAGCAGGAGTACTTACAATGTCAACCAATTTAACACAATTTCTCCCTGTGGAACAGTCCCACAGTGTGCTGAAGGGATGGGCAACAGATCTATATGGGTCACCACTCAGAGTGGTGAGACCACCTGTTATGGTATTTGATAATGAAGGGGATGGAATACCATAGAGATCACTCAAAGTGAGTCCAGGCTGTTGAGTTGCAACAATGAGGTCCAATGTCACAGTCTCCAGCACTTCCCACACTAGCAAAGTTGTGATGAATAGCCAAAGTAAGTTTTGGTAATCTGGCACATTCTGGACAAAGCCTAAGACTTGAGCTAGCAGATGACAACACATATGGCTGCAAGAAATAATGTAATCAGAAATTTCGTCTAGAAGTCCCTGTGCTACCTTGCACATTTCCGGGAACAAGAAATGCTCACTACTTAGTAGTGGCGCTCACTCTCCTTTCTCAGTTCAGGCTTTCCCTCCTTCATGCCAATACCTGCACCTATAGTGTAAGGTGGGATTTTGGCGGGTAAAGTAGCGTAAAGTAAGCCCGAGGATGGGAGACACGCCAGCCAACTTGAATCAGAAATGAGCTTTACTAGTACCATACCATTGTCTGGAGAATTAAGCCGACCTTGAACTCCTTTTTTCCGTCTATGCGACGCATCCTCACAGCATTCACCTGACCGTATGCTTCAAAAAACGCCTCCAACTTTCGCTGAAGTCCTGATTCCTCCTTGCCAAACCCTTTCTATCCCATTGCAATGAACGAACCCGATGGTGCTCCTCCAAGGGATATGAAAGAACGAAAAAGTGACGACGCACAGCGTACACGCTCCGCTCGAACTGGTTTTGGGTGCACGAAGAATGAAGTCGTGTCCTTTGGCGGCATGATCCCGCATACGTTTGAACGAGGAGACGGTCTTGATGGTCGACGAGGAGAGAAAATATGTCAGACCGATGAAGAATGATGAAGGAATGACCTATTGACATACTTGTCATATGGAAGGTTAGCGTCCGAAAAGTAGAACTCGACTAGAAGATGGTGCCCAGTTCCATTGAGGATGGGAAGGGGAGGAAACGACGGTTTCGACGCACGTTGTTTTCGGGCGGCAACAAGAGACGCATCGTCATCAGTGATAATACAAGTACTGGGTGTTCATACAAACGGTGGCTATCCGGTGGCAAGTACCTTAGAGCCAGTTCAGTAGTCGGGATAGTGCTAAATAATAGCTAGCTATCTCGGTAAGGTTACAGATAGGTGTTTTGGCGGTTTATACAGTATGTGCCCAACATAGCCGGAAAAGCGATGAAATTGGTCGTAAAACATTGCAAAAGGGTCAGTCAGAGCCGAGCCGGGCCCAGTAGAAACTGGATACAATACGATTTTTTGCGTTATTAAACGGGCAGAGGCATAACTGGTCACAAGTCTAGTCCCAGCTTGTCCACCCCTCACTCTGTGCGATGAGTGGATTCCATCTTAGTGATCATGGTATTGATCCCCTGAGACCGCCGTGGCTCCCATGCACTGGCCTCCACTAACTGTTGGCCTCCTCCGAGTCGTAGGCCCTGCCCTGCTCCTCAGTCGGCATGTTGCACGATAGCCCTTGAACTTCCGTGCATTCCCGTGCTTCATTTGTTTACACCATCGATGCTTGGATAGGTCCCTTCAAACAGATCAGGACAGGACATGTGGTTTGAGTGAATTCCTACCATCCATTTGCCGCAGCGCTTGTGTGGTACCTTGTCTTCGTATCCCAGTGAGCCCTCCTGTCCTTCCTTCCTCGGCTCATGTGTGCAGTGTTCGAGGCCTAGGCACCCTTGACCGTTCTCTTCTTCGGATTGATCGCTTCCCTGTCAGGCATGGGAGGAAGTGATGGTGTAATCACCGCTGACCCCCTCAATGCATTCGTCGACCTGCGGTTCAAATCATCTCTCTCAGGGGCAATGTTCTCTTTCACCACGAGCGAATTGGGGCCGCTGACGTGGGATGCGAGACAATTATCGACCGGCGCTGGGAAATTGTTGGTGTCAGACACGCTTGAACTCTCCA
The DNA here is from genome assembly GCA_038090475.1 of Wakefieldia striispora. Classification (NCBI taxonomy): domain Eukaryota; kingdom Fungi; phylum Basidiomycota; class Agaricomycetes; order Agaricales; family Hymenogastraceae; genus Wakefieldia; species Wakefieldia striispora. Next base: position 24,988 of record JBBPMU010000316.1, on the reverse strand, counting down.
CGTTGCTTGTCAGGGGATCATCAACGGAGGAAGCGCTCTTGACGTCCAACACAGCATCAACGTGGAACGTGTCTGCCAGCGTATCCTCGGTCTGTTCATGTCATATTAGCCCTTCACTTAGGAAACAGGCATTTGACGAAAGTACTCACAGACCCATTCGAGTTTAGCCACTGTCGTACCTTCTCAGCACCACGTTCTTGAGAACGCAGTTCATTCTCCTTGTTTCGTTTCTCCCATTCCGCAGCCATTGATTCGGGTGTAACGCCCCTTAGCAACATCGACAGGAGAAGCACATGATCCATGGCTTTCAGCGTACCAGGATCACAGTTGGAGTCCTGTTCATCATCTCGCTTGACTTCACTTTTGTCGTCTTTGGGGGCAGAACGCATTGAGTTTCCGGCCAGGACTTTACTAAAATGATCTGCAAACCGGTCTTCCAGTATCTTGCGCAGACCATCGCACTGCCAGCGCTTCACAACGGCAACTCCATACATGAAATCAAGCAGGATGCTAGGCGGGGGTGGTAGTTCGTCGCGGGACCAATCGGCTTGAACATCACGTTGCGGAACAGGATCAAGTCCCGTAGGTGGTACAATATACTGTAACGTCGTCCGCTTGGGTGGAATAGGACCTAGCTCGACCCGCGGAACATCGGTGGGTTCCATTGCAAAGTTGGGAGTCTGACACGGTGCACGTTAGGGACAAGTGCGGAAGATATATGTATCTAATTCTAGGTATACCTTAAGAAATCCAATTTTAGCCCTACCAAAACTTGAATGTAGGTTTTTCGTCAGAACCATTCCATTCTCGATGCAGTTGATGTCAACGTTGTCTTCCTCATCTTCAAGGGAGAATGGCCGTGGTTCGTATAAACTGCGACGGTCACGAACAACACTGGTAATGTACTAAGGAAAAGGTGAGCATCGTCCAAGGCCCATCGAGATCAGATAAACATACCGCGCTGCCTTTTCTGAAGGGTATAATATGCGCTGCATCGCACTCATCATATTCAGTCCCCGTAATGACACAACTGACATCGCGCCTGAGAACTTTGTTACAGAAGCCGCCGCGCTTTTCAGTATTTGCCGCCGACGTGCATCGGTCATTAAATGCCTTGTAGTCAACGAACTGGTACACATCTATCTCAATGTGTTGTCAGTAAAATGCTGATAGAACATGAAGCGCAAGCTTACCCTTGGGGTGATAGAAATACTCGTCCACAAGGTCGAGATTCTCATAATCAACTCTCTCGCCTCCTGGGGTGGCGGACACGGAGAGATCCCCCTCGGCGCCACAGACTGCAAATGTGGTAAAACGAAGCCATTTGAGCGGATAAAAGGTGAATCCTAAAATATCTGCTTGTGGGATGGAGAGAGTACGAATCCATTCGTCGTAGGATCCATCTTGATTTCGAGTAGGTAGGGAGATGTGAACAACTGGGATATTAGCCATGAAGAAGGAGAAGCCTGTGCTGAAGCGTGCGACCTGAGACGAGTTGTGCGATTTACGTAAGCTCTCCACAGACGCGACGCCAGCCAACTTGGATCAGCTTTACTGACGAGCTTCGCGAAGGTTTCTCTCCCGATGCCTTTACGAGTTACGACATTCATAATGTCTGTCGAGTTCGGTCAATTCGGTGAAACTGATCCCGGAGCGAGCAAGGAAACGGTAATCTGTCCTTTTATTGACTGAAATGGCGTTAACTCTCCACTGCCGTGGCCATAAAGGCTAGCTAAGGGGACAACGGCATTGCATCGCTGGCAGACACTCCCCAAATCCCTAGTTACTACTTGGTCCGCTTTGGCGTACTTTACCACCGACCATGGGTCTTGGCAGGCTGGCAAAGTTCATCTTGCTGATCTGTCTCTATGAACTCTATACATGGTACCGAGCTCGCCGCCTGCCACCGGGTATTTCTGGCTTCCTATGCCTCTTCGAACTCCCCACGGAGAAGCCATGGTTGAAAATGTTGAACTTCAACCAGAGATATGGTCCGTCCAATTACAGTCAAAGTTAATATCGCTGACTATCGTTGACTATTTTGCCGAAAAGGTGACCTTGCCTCTGCGTCCTTACTTGGATACAATGTCATCCTCGTTGGTTCTGCCAAAATTGCTAGCGATCTCCTCGAAAAGCGTGGGGCCAACTACTCTGACCGCCCTCGCTCAGTCATGGGTGGCGAGATGTCAGGATGGGGGAAAACAATGTTACTATGCAACTACACTGATCGGTTTCGCACACAACGAAGATGGATGGCCCAGGATATCGGTAGTCACGTCGCTGTGGAAAAGCACCACAAGATGATCGAGCACGAGACGCGTCGATCTCTTAGATTGGTGCTCGAAGATCCGGGTAGTGTCCGAGAACACTGCTGCAAGTATGTTTGTGTTTATTTTATACGGGTTCTTTGTTCCGCTCAACAAGTGATGCCGTGTAGAAGCTTTACCTCCATCGGCTTACGCCTTTCGTATGGATATATCACTCATGAAGGCAGTGATCCTTTGGTTGAATTAGCCCAACTAGCACACGCACAATTTTCCAAGGCAACAGAGGGAGGTGCACACATGGTCGATTTCCTCCCTTGGTGTGAGTCGTGATGAATTTGTGCGTTGACTTCCCTACAACTTTCACAGTGAGGTACATCCCATCGTGGTTTCCTGGTGCCGGTTTTAAGAAAAGAGCCAAAGAATATGCTGGTGTAGTGCAGGAACAATTGGAAATTCCTCACCAATTTGTGATGTCTCAGCTAGTGAGTCTCATCGTTATTTTGCTTTGGTGCACGCTGACATGAATTCGAGGCTGCTGGTACAGCACTACCATCACTATCTTCTCGTTTGCTGAACATGCCAGGAATCGCGAAGGAACTAGAGGACAACATTAAATGGACCGCATCGTCGATGTATCGAGGTACGCACAATATTAATGCTTCGGATATGATGACGCTATCAATAACTAGGGAGTACGGATACGGTATGGTTACTCTCTTCTGCTGCCAAGTACCTATTTCCGAGTTTCTTTCCCAGACCACTTCTGCTTCGTATGCTTTCTACCTTGCCATGACGCTGTACCCGCATGTTATGAAAAAAGCCCAACAAGAGTTGGATCGGGTGGTTGGTAACAGTCGATTGCCAACGTTCTCGGACCGGTTGTCTCTCCCGTATGTGGAAGCTCTATTTACAGAGCTTTTCCGCTGGCATACACCAGGTCCGCTGAGTAAGTTTGGTTCTTCATCCTGACGGGTTTGCCATTCACGACATCTTCGTAGCTTTCAGACGTACGGTAACCGAGGATGAGTATGACGGATATGTGATTCCCGCGGGCTCCTATGTTGTAGCCAATATGTGGTAGGTGGCATCACCTTGTCGACACGTTATGTTATTGGCATACAACACTCGAACATAGGGCTATACTTCGCGATGACCTCACCCATGGAATATGTGCTTCGGTATCGGACGACAGTGAGTAATTCGTGTTGCCAAGATAGTTTTAACCTAAGCAACACATGCGCAGTCGATGCCCAGGCAGGTCCCTCTTGCTCGGTTGATTCCACAAATGGATTACATATATTGACCCGCCTGCGACAAACAGGCATTTACCTTACACATTCGATGGTCTGGCTCATGTGTGCCCAATCGCTCGCTGTGTTCGACATCTCCAAATATGTCGAGGACGGCATCGAGGTCATACCCGAACTAAGTCAAGTGGGAGGAACGACCGTGTGGGTGTCCTCGAGCGTTTGATACACAGTTCGTTGCTGACCCGTCTCTGTCTCGACGTGCTTTCAGCCAACCAGCCCCCTTCAAATGCTTAATCAAGCCTAGGTCAGTGGCAGCGGAACGTCTTGTCAAGGAAGACGTCTGTATATAGGGCGGCTGATTCCAGCACGATAATTGGCCTTGAAAGTCTTGGGAAGCTGGATGACAATGTATACTTTAGGTATGGCTTCTTGTTAATTCATCGGACGCGTGACGCCGAGGGAATTCCAAGCTAGGACTGTACAGATGTAACCATTGTAAATACAAGCATTTCCATTACGCATGCCAGGTTCGGACCGACTGGGTGCAGTGTTCGAAGTTCAAGCAGTAACGACAATTACATTGAATGGAGTTCGGCTAGTAACACACAAGGATTGTTGTGTAAAAAGAAGGGAAGTATCTATGGGGCACAGCAGGGATGATGCGAAGGATCCTGAAATGAACGATCTCCGAGTAGTAGTAAATACTGGAATAAGTCATCCACCGAGACGGGTTGGTTGTTGGCATATATGCACAAAGGCTGGCGCACACCCGCCCGACGTTCTTCAACGTGTAGCTGGATGGCCAACCATGGTTAGCTCTTCCGATCGTCACGTTAAAGAGGACAACCCACTCTTTTCCACGCAGAAGAGCAAGCTCTCTGGCGGAGCCACGCTGCTTGGTTTTCCAGCCTGAGCCTGAGTGAACCGCCTTTGTATCGTCGTTCGTAACCACGTCACCGAATTGGGCGATCCCGCTTTCCCAATGTATGTTTTATAGAAGAAATCGAGGAAGAGGAGCAGATAACTGAAAATGATTCCACCCCCGACGATGCCTGCTGTGGGGGTGCCGGAGCAACCCCCCATGTGAGGGAGATAAGCGGGAAACCAGTTGTATGCGGCATACTGATAGCCTATGGAGACGCACGTGTGTCAACGAGGAAGAGGTACCGGCGCTTCTCAACTTACTAGCGAAGGCAGCTGCCGCCAAGATAACCATGAATTGAGCGATTTGCATTGTCGTGAGGTATCGTTTCCACTAGAAAATTACATTAACGCGTAAGCTGTAGTCCCCCGGCGTTATCGCGATAGAATGGACCATACATACCCATAGCCTAGCACCACCAGCTGCGGCATAGTAATAATAATCTTCGAGCTGCGTATGAGCGTGAGGAATGTCCTGGAAAGTATCTGATACGCACACATTAACACGTGGACGCCGAGGTTAAGGAAGGCTGCGACCCAGCACTGGAACGGATGTAAGGCAGGGGGTCGGGGTGCGTGATGACGACCTACCACTGTCGCACGAGCATTTAGTTGGACAAATGCCAGAACTGCGGTAGCTGCGTGATGATATACATGCAAGAACGCTGTTTTGGCACTTGATCAGAGTAATGTCTCGGTGTTACGAAAACAAAAGACCTACATAGTGGCTTCTTCTTCAGAGTTAGAAAGACCGTGTCAATGAGCTCGTAGTACTTGAAGTAATAGTTAACGAGCATGTAGAACTCCAGTCTCTTGAACCGCGACACATAATCAGTAGATGTAACAATAACCATGATGGAACGTTCACCTTCGTGTAGGCCTCGTCGGCACACAGCGTGCCGTAGGTGCCGATTTCAGGTTTCAGCCAATTCGAGAATACCTCTTCACCGAGGAATACCATCAGGATGAGGCTCCCAACGCTCAAAAACAAGTTATGCGCTCGGAATAAAGTGGTCAACTTTAATGGCGCCTTCTCCTTCATCGTTTCACGAGTCCCAAACACCACCACAAGATACGTCACAGTCATGCTGATAACTGCGGGCCATGTTGAAAATGGGGTCTTGCCTGGTATGTAGGAGGTCAGGCGTGTTGGAATATGGTCGGTAGGTATGAAGGAAAGGGTGAAGCCAGCCAAGTAGGGCATGATAACCAAGGGCCGTGAATTGAGAGGACAAGGACGTACACTGGCACTACCCAGTACTTGTACCTTGGTCCTCAATCCTGGGGAGCCGACTAAGAAGACCTCGGAATTCACCTGACAATGACAGGATACGCGTTGATTAGGTGACTTTCCGCGCCGCGACTGCTTCCCCCGGATCAGAGCAAAATCCCTGACGCCGGAGTGACGAAATGAATGTGAGCATCATTTTCACCGTGTTTGGACAACCCTTTTCAGCGTACTATTTGGGGATAGAGCGTTGCTTCGTCAGGGTGCCAATCCCGAGATCGTGATCAACGACGACAGAACAGTATTAGTTCCCCGCAAGCCGCCCGCTCCTACCTGTCATATCACATGTCATGAGACTCGGAATAGCCACCCCTAGAGTAATCGAAGCCTAAGCCGTGAATTTACGACAAAGATGAACCCAGTTGCAAACCGCATGACGTTATTTAGCAAATAAGCCTTTCAAGTTGAACTTCTCAACATTTCTCATGCTGTTTGAACCGCTGATACGACACAACGCGTTCTGCGGTGCTTTTGTCTTTCCACCCGCGGTGCACCATTACCGAGGCGCTCGAGATTCTTTTGTAGGGATCCGTGGACAAGACTCTGGGAGTGTCACCAATTCGAACTTGATGAGCCTGAGGGCCCTGAACATCGGCGATTTGTCGCCGTCAAAATTAACGCTTCTATCATGATCACGACAGCATTATTTGACAGATATCCGACTTTCAATCTGCGCGGTAAAGGTCAGGTATGTGCTCTCCGTCGGATTCTATAGTAACATGACATCAACTCGTTCGTGCATATAGGCTAGGGCCACCGTGATTCGATTCATGATATTCCGTGAACGTAACAGCATCATGCCAGTGAGCTTGGAACAATCGGGAATGGAAGCCAAGACAGAGACACGCATGCGAAATTATACCCTATGATAGTACATGTCCCCAGATCTGGTCCCGACTACAGATAACCCCGATGGCTTCACCAGTTGAATCCACGAACCAAAGTCGTGGCCACCTCCTCACGGTCGATATGTTGACAAACTCTGTAATCACGCTTCCGACGGCGGACGTGGTCTTGGAGACCATGGTCCCACTACTCATTCCCCTCGTTTTGCTCGGAATCTTCCTTCACGAGCTTTATGCGAAGTACAGAGCCCGCCAGTTGCCACCAGGGATTTCGGGTCTTCGATGTTACCTTGAGATCCCCAACGACAAGGACAAGATGTGGTTAAAGATGCTCAGAATCAACCAGCAGTATGGTATCGTGTTGACTCATTATCATAAAGCGTATTGTCTTTGATTACTTGTTTGATAGGTGACATTGCTTCTGGTTCACTGGCCGGATACAATATCATCGTGATTGGCTCCGCGAAGATTGCAGAGGACCTCCTAGAGAAACATAGCATCAATTACTCTGACCGCCCTCGCTCCGTTATGTGTGGCGAGTTGTCGGGATGGGGCAAGATCATGCTCCTTTCCAACTACAATGATTGGTTCCGCACGCATCGAAAGTGGATTGCCCAAGACATCGGGAGTTATACCTCGGTGTCAAAGCTACATAAGATGATCGAGTTCGAGACTCGTCGATATCTGCAGTGTGTGCTTGAAGATCCGGAGAGGGTTCAATCACACGTCCGCAAGTGAGTGTTGTACATATGATCTCAGGCGTTATTGACCAGGTTCCGTAGAAACCTCACCTCAATCATCCTACGCCTCTCGCATGGCTATGCGACGCAAGAGGGGGACGACCCTCTCGTCCACTTGGCCCATGTAGCAAACTCGCAGTTGTCGATGGCAACCGCACCCGGTGTATACTATGTCGACCTAATTCCTCTTCGTGAGCCATTGGTTCTCTACCCGGTGTGATGATACTGAAATCTGTACAGTGAAATACGTCCCATCCTGGGTCCCCGGTGCGGGATTCAAGAGGAAAGCGAAGCAATACGCTGCTGTTTTGCGCGACCTAGTAGAAATTCCTCACAGTTATGTGAAATCTCAGTTGGTGAGTTTGTCTCGCCAGTTATGGTGATGCGTGTTAATCTGGACTGGAGGCCGCTGGTACCGCGCTTCCATCACTGTCGTCTCGTATCATGAGCTCGCCCGATCTAACAGAAAAACTGGAAGACAGCGTTAAGTGGGCTACGGCGACAATGTATCAAGGTATCCTCGTGATTCACTCAGTCTCAACATCCTCATTGAACAACTTAATTTCGTGTAGGTGGTGCCGACACGGTGAGACCCGCCCCTTGTTCGCGGTCGCTGATAGATAATTCTTTTAGGCCAACTCTGTCGCTTATGCTTTCTACCTTGCGATGACCCTCCATCCGCGTGTCATGAAAAAGGCGCAGCGAGAGCTCGATTCAGTCGTCGGTACCGGTCGACTACCAACGTTTTCGGACCGGCCCTCTTTGCCATACATGGAGGCCCTGTTTACGGAGCTGCTACGTTGGCATACTCCAGGTCCAATAAGTTGGTGCTTCCATTTACAGCGATTTCTCATATTGACCCAAAATTGATAGCCATAAGGTGTACGAGAGTCGATGACTGGTATGAGAATTATCTTATCCCTGCAGGTTCTTACGTTTTCGTCAACATCTGGTAAGCCAATAACAGCCTACAAACTTTACTTCTCCGCACAAAGACACTTCTCAGGGCGATACTCCGGGACGAAAAAACCTACACGGATCCGCTGGAGTTCAAACCCGAGCGGTTCCTAGGAGATAAGCCGGAACGTCATCCTGGGAATGCGTGCTTCGGTTTCGGACGACGGTAAATATTCATCCGGTAATCACGAATTGGACGATGAGTTGACCCTAGTGCAACCCTTACGCAGCAAATGTCCAGGTAAGCGATGCATCCTCGTCGACGAATGTAATAACGGCATGTACCCGTCTCTCAGGCTACTTCCTCGGTCATTCAAGTGTCTGGCTCATGTGCGCCCAAACGCTCGCCGCCTTCGACATCTCGAAGTACATCGACGAGAATGGAGCCGAAATCACGCCCGAGTTCAATTTAGTGGGAGAGACCATCGTGTTTGTCCCTTGGGCATCCTTTCTGACCGGATGTGCTTGCTGACGGGTCTGAACATTCCAGTCATCAGGCGCCCTTCAAATGTTCGATCAAACCAAGATCCGCGGAAGCTCAGCATCTGATCAGGCAAGAATTTACTCTCACAGAGCAAAGTGCGAGCAAGTAACCGAACCAGTAAGAAGTGCGGTCGAAACGCGGCATCAGAGAAGTTGGGAAGGTAGCTCCTAGGCGTGCTTGGTTCATACATCATCTCGAACCTGGCCGATGATGAATGCATTCGTATTCCTTGTGTACATTTTATATAAACTGAATCTGGATCACTTTATCTATGCAAATACGCACCAATAGATACTCTTGGCTGATTGCTGCTTATATGCCTTTATCACACGTCTGAAAACGTCGATAAGTGGTTTTGTGTATGTTACGTATTTGAGTTACTTCACACCGGCCCTCATTCTTCTCTCTCCGAGTACAGGGGATCGTTTATTTGTCAAGCGAAGCATTGGGTCACAGAAGGAACAAAGAAAGGGACAAAAACTTGCGACTCGCACACCACAAGGGTCCGTACAAACGAGAAACTACATACGTAATACGTAGTATCATTCTCGGGAACAAAAAGCTGAAACCCATGGCCCAGCGAAAATATAGGAATAAAGATACAGGGTATTGCCCACGAGCGACGAGAGTCAGTGCCTTGATCTATGTCGCAATCTCCTCATAGCGCGAGACGCGCAAATGCTGACTAGGGGGAACAAACACTTCCTCCGAACCGTGAGGTGTGCCTCCGAGCAAAATCCCGACTCTCTTCATGGCAAGTAACTGCGGTAGTAATCAAGAAAGGCACAATAAAGCAAAGGTCGAACGACATACGTTGTGCGCGGCATTGCTATGGTCATATAGGCCACCGAAGAACGCTGCGGTGGCATCCTTGCCTACGTTTTTCTTCAGGAGATAGGGACCGCCGGGGTGCTTGTCAAAGAAGTCCGAAATGTCGTGGATATATCCTGCTATGCAGATTAACGCCCGAGACTCTGCTTGACGTTGGACTGAGAAGCAAACAGATCAGGGGCGATTGCAATGCCTTTGGTGAATCACTCACAGTCTTCCCAGGTGACGACGGGCAAGTCCGGCTTCTCCAACGGCCAGGTGAGTGCGTCTTGTTTTTGGCGAAGGCGCTTGAGTTGGACAGTCAACTCGCCCTTCTGTACCTCGTTGTCCGAGAATGTCTGGAATATGGGATTTAATGTGTAGGTTTTCGAAAACAAAAATATGTTGCACTCGCCTTGAGATGCGTTGCAAGACCGAGCTTCTCACACGACCAAAGGAACCACTTGGTGGGATCGTACTGATACCATTTGTAACCATTACGATAATCCATCGGAAATTGGTGATGGAAGTTATGGTATCCTTCTCCCATGGTAATGACTGCTGTGAGCACGCAATCTTTTGGCGTAAGCTTATCGTCGTATGGTTTGTCTCCGAGCCAATGGCACAGCGAGTTGACACAGAAAGTTGACTTGATGAAGGCCATCAGATTTACTCTCGGATGTTTATAACAGAAGAATACTGACGTGTTGCACAAAGACGAGGCGAAGCAAACTTGTCCATACGAATCCACCTTGCCAATCACCCCATCCAAAACCCGCGACAGAGGTGGGCACGACAATCGCCATGATGAACGCGAGAAGGAGGTAATACTTATGCTGCCATTTGACGACCAGGTTCGATCTCAGATCGCTCACATCTGCGGGACCAGGTTTTCGCCTGGGCTTGAAGATCATCCAGCCGATGTGAGAATAAAGGAGACCTTTACGAGCGTCGTAAGGGTCGAGGTCCGTATCTGTGTACCGATGATGGGCACGGTGCCCGCGGGCCCACCAGGCAATGGAACCTTCAACAACGCCGGCACCGAGAATAGCTAGGATGTATTCTAACGTCCTGGTTGCCTTGTAGGCACGATGAGTCCATAAACGGTGATACCCAGCAGTCAAACCTTGAAATATTCTATGTAAGCATCTGTTCTCCACTCTGATCGCAGAAATGTACCGAATCCAGTGAGAAAACAGTAAGCCACAAACCAGATGGCGGTCTTCAGGAGCAAGGGAGTATAGAAAGCACCAACAATGCCAAGTATGGGTGGGACGACCAGGATGAAGACGTGCAGCCAATGCAATTCTTGGTACCAGTTTTCCCAAGTGATTGGTGGAAGTGCTTCTTGATGCTTCAAAGTATACGACACGAAGTTCTCAGGGACGGCTTCGGTGGGTATATCGTCTGGATTTTCTATGAAGACGGCCTCATGTGATTTGGCCGCCATTGAAAGAATTACGATGGAGGGGAAACTTGATGGGAGTACTTTCAGTTTGTGTGGGGTAAAGCAAACCTATATTGCTCATTGCGGACCGGATGAACTCGATGATTGAGCTCCGAGTCCATCTTCTCGGTATTCCCTTGCCGAGATGCTGCAATGCCAATCCAATAGATGAGTCCGAACCGAATTTCCCAATGAAGACGAGAAGCGCTTACAATAACCTGAAGCAGAGAGTGGAAGAACTCCGAATACCAGATGAAATGATATGGTTATAATGGTTGCTGTCACCCCTGGAATCAAGAATTCTCCAGGGTTTGAGTCCGGAGTAAAGGCGGAGGGAGAGGTAGAAGACCTGACGTCCATGCCAAATTTAATGGCCCACACGACATTTGTCAGAGAGATACGGCAGGCCATTCTGAAGGATATGACTATGTAATAATGGAACAAACAAAAGTTCACATTATGCATCCTCGCCGTGGGGGCCAGATGACTGCCGTGAGATCTGAAGCCCAGTGAAAACCGGGTATGGCACTGCGGGTATGACTAGATATGATCAGGTGTGATGTATTTAGCTCGTGGTCTTTGAATAATACTGGGTCATATTCCGAAGGTTCTGCGGCGTTAATTTGAGCTGTGGTCCAAGACGTGGGAAATACCTGAGTACCTGCCAATGAGCCTTGGAACCTCAATTCAGTCGACAATGTCCACATTTCGAGTGTCCCAACCAGGAACAAGCACCCATAGTGCCTTCTCATCATGATAGGTACGTTGCGGTGACACGTACTTTGGACGAGTCATTAAACTCGTTGCCACGGCGCTCCCGTATTAATTATTTCATTGCTGACGCACTTCGTTTTCAGTTGTGACACATGTTCACTTTTCCAAATCAGAAAATGAGAGTTCGTAAGTTTTTGTCCTTACGCTTCTCCGAATCACCCAACCTACTTCGGATCATATCTTTACATACAGCTTATTTTCCGCGGCATAGATTGCAATATGTAACATTGAACAACTCAGATCGCGTGAGCAATTCGGCCTTTCTGATGAGGCGTTCTGGAGGTTCCGAGTCTGTCACGGGTGCTTTACTACTTTATGTCAGTGCTGACCGAAACCAAACTTTGAATCACGCAACGCAGAGGCAAGTTGGAGCGAGGTCATAAATTTGAAACCCGTGGTCCCCTAGGCTTTGTATACCATAGCTGAACAACATGATATCCGCTGTTGTCTTGGGACCTATTATCTTGTGGGCGCCTCCATCGCGCATACCATAGGTACACAGACACTGATCTCGATCCTTACAATGCAAAACGTGGACTGTTTTGGACGCATGTTGGCTGGTTTATCTTTAAACCAAGATGTAAATACGGCAGGGTGGACCTTGGCAATCTCTTGAGCAATCTCTTGAGTAATCCCATCGTGATGTGACAATTCCATCATTATCCATGGCTAATTCTGCTCACCGCGATAGTTTTCCCGACTGCAGTGGCTGGGCTTGGTTGGGGAGACTGGATGGGCGGTTTTGTCTACGTGGCGTTGCCCAGGTTTTTCTTCGTTCACCAGGTCGTATTTCTATTAGCGTAACATGAGAGAAGGCTAACTCATGATCATTTTAGACGGTATCTTGTGTACATTCCATTGCCCATTAGATTGGCAATACCCCTTATGATGACAAGCACTCGCCGAGAGATCACCTGTTCACAACTTTCTTGACCCTCGGAGAAGGCTACCAGTGTGGGACACCTCCAGACATTGCCTTCCGTATGTCACGGTGACATCTCGCATGTCTGACCCTTCCTTGATTGACGACGGACGTACTATTACTTGCAGCCCCCACCTACTAGTACTCGCAGGCCGCGTCACAGCAAGTTATGTACCTTTTTGAAGCCTGAGCGCCTCGCGAATCAAACTTCTGCACAACTCCGAGCTCTTGGGACCGAGTGAAGCAGTTCATGTCAGGGTCCTCAGGGACGTATTCATAATCGATTGTCAACTTCCCACTCGCGATTAGTACTTAATTCGTCCGATATCGACTCGGCACTGAAACAAGCCATCCTGGTATGCCGATGATGTGTTTCATCAGACTGTCGCTCTCCCTTCTGATGGCATTCGCATATCACGTTTCCCTGACTTCTCCAAGCAAAGGGGACTTTTCGCACAGAGCGCTACCTCGTGATATCCCCGCCTCAGAAGTGATCATGCGTGTGCTGATCTTCTGCAAGTGCGTCGTCAAAATACGTGTCCAACCTTCAATAGGTCACCCATCCGCATGCCACATCACTGAATTGGAGTTGGTTGCTCACGGGTCGATCTCATGACCTCAACAGATGATGTACTGGGGGTTGACAGCGTGGGAGGTCCTACACGTCCTATACAACAGTCCACATACCACCGTGACGGCCCACTGCGGCATTGTCCCTCTCAGCTATTGGATTGGGGTCGCACTCACGGTCGGGGGTTGCCTGTTGCGTGTCACCTGCTACAGGGCGCTTGGGCACATGTTCACGTTCACGTTCACCGTCCAACCCGCCCATTCACTGATCACCCACGGGCCGTACGCGCTGGTCCGCCACCCAAGTTATGCGGGCCTGATGGTGTGCTTGGTAGGTATTATGATCGCGCAAGGGAGCTCCGGGTCTTGGTTGAGGGAGTCTGGCATGCTCGAAACCCTGTGGGGCGTATTCATTGTGCTCGTCTGGTCGTGCTCCATGGGGATAGCATGTATCTGTCTCACGTGCAGGACAAGAGACGAGGATGAGCTGCTGAAGGAGATGTTTGGGGACGAATGGACCAGTTGGGCAAGTCGCGTCAAGTATCGACTATTACCTGGTGTATATTAGACATCGCAACAAAGACGCGTGGTTCTCCTACACAGTGGACAATCTCGGATCTCGAATGACATAAACTGGCCTCTATTTACCATTACTGATGCGTCGCGACTTATCTAGTACCTTTGCAACCATCTTACCAGATGCCCGACATACAGTTAACGATCCCCTTATCGACAACCTCCAACTTTTCCAAGTTGGCGCGACGTCGTTCTTCAACGGGCCCGCTTAGGGGTTCAATCCACCATCTGTCTCCTTCCGGAACATCCCTCCAGCCACCCGCAAGGAAACTCCGATAGACCTCAAGACTGTCCGAAGCCCTTCGTAACGTATAGGGATGGACCCAGTGCGGAGGGGGCGTCTGGTGCGAATACGAACCGAGCTTCGGGGGTTTAGAGAACCCTTCACAAGCCATCACAAGTGCAGGGGGAACAGTAATGCGTCCCATTTTGAAACACAGACGAGATACGGCGAAACAGTGTACGGTCGCCCGGTTGGTTCCTTGTTTTAGTCGAGCGTCAGGGTCTGCGTCGGACGAATCGTCCTCCGAACTGGAAGGACCCGATTCCAGTCCACTCGTCATAGTCCGCGTCGGGAACTGAGTGAGGATCGACGGGACTTCCGATTTAGTACTAGACGAGGACCTTCCACGCAGTTTCGGCGAATGTGACGTGAATCGGCATACAAGATATAACTATGTAGAAGAGCGATGAGTCGGACTACCCAGAATCGGAAGCTGGGTATCAAATACTTACCCACTTGTGGTCCCACGCTCCAATCGACATTTTCATCTCGTACCCCGCGAAACGTGGGATCTCACGGAGAAAATGGTAGTGCGTTGCTATAGGTCTCTCGTGTTAAGCAAACGACCATGAGATATGGTGAAACAACGGACACTCACAACCTAGAACGATCCATCCACCAGCATTCACAAACATCGGCCATCCCGCAAGCCCAAATTTCGAAAGGGCAGCATCACGAGCCTAAATAATACTAGTAGGTTAGAGCATGTTGGGCAAGTGATAACTAGGGGCATACCGTTGCGTAAGTAGAGTTGTTCACATGGCCGAACCAATCGGTTTCGTCCGGACCTTTGCAATTTCAGCAACGTAGATGAATGAGGCGTGCGCGGGACATTCGCTAAGTGCCCGACTAGAACTTACTCGCCCAAGATCTACACGTGGCGGTGAACTCGAATGGGTTTGCACCAACCGGGCAACGAGACTCAAGCTGACTGACTACTGCTTTATGTCGATTGGCAGAGGGTCGCAACAAGAGTGTATGGCAGAGAGAGAGGATATCGTATTTGCATCGCACGATTCCAAACGGCAGAAGTACTGTGACTGTGGGGTATTCATGCCAGTGATGTCGCAGTCAGCATGGCTTTGTGACGGTAAAAACACCCCCCTTACTGTGCCAGACCAAAGGAAAAGATCGGATGTTGATGAATAGTATTACCCCAGCTACAACACATATGATGTGCAGCAAGTGCGCGAGTAGGAGATTTGCGAGCTGTACGCAGAGACAACATGAACCTGACACCCAACTATCGGACAGAAACCAGGGAATCAACGAGCACAGGGAGCACGTCAAGATGGGCATTAATGTGTGGGGTTCAGAGTATGATTCGTGTGGTTTGAAAGGAATCGAGTTCTGTAGACAGCGGAAGTGTGCAGACGGTGGCGGATGAGCGTCCCGGGCTACCGGTGCTATCGCGATGGCATGTCATTAGGAAGATGCTCTTCACATAACGAATGTCGAGAATCGAGCCGACAGTCTGAATGATGCTGAAGCTCAACCGAAGTTCGGTTAGTCTCCAGCAGCTGACCTAATGATATGTACCCCGTTTGGGATTCATGTCAAGACCCTAAGTTTTATCGGGATGAGGATGCGTAAGTGTAATGGAAGTCGAAGGTGCAGGGCACGCCATATGTTATGACTCAAAGTCCAAATTATCGCGACGGACACTATTAACCCTGCTGAAATTTTTAATTTGTTCAACTGACATTTCTTTATCAACCGATCACGCGGTATACACGGTTGACTCTAAACCGGCTGACATCACGCTGAGACAAACCTGGCTTAGCCACGACTAGCTTGACTGTACTGGTATGTCTCCGTCGAGCACACATGTCCTAGGAGCGACTGCCACTTCCTAACTAAGGGTCGGGAGACTGGTACGTCACACATGAATTTTCTTGGAAAATAGATGCTCCGTCTCCGACTCAACGGAAAGCACAATTCGGATGCCAAATCGCTGCCGTACGGCTCGTGATCGAACAAAGATTGATTAAATAAGTTCCCCTAGGTGCGGCGGCGACGGGATGACTGGCACTCGTTGCGCCGCTATGATCAGTTCCTGGCTGCCAAGTACTGCATCCGCCTTTGCGGTTGTGGACTTTCAATCTGTCCTTGCGCCCCTCACGATTAGACCCCCATTGGCAATTGCCCTCCTCGGTCTCTGCGTATTCATTCTCCATGAGCTTTATTCGAAGTACAGAGCCCGCAGTTTGCCGCCTGGCATTTCTGGTCTTTGGTCTCTCTTCGAAATCCCCCCGGAAAGAGTATGGCTAAAGATGCTCAAATTCAATCAGCAGTATGGTATGTCAACCACCATCATCATAAGGACTACTATCTCTGATCGTTTGTCTGATAGGTGACATTGCTTCTGGTTGGTTGGCCGGATTCAATATCATCGTCATTGGCTCTGCGAAGATCGCAGAAGATCTCCTCGAGAAACGCAGCATCAATTACTCTGATCGTCCTCGCTCTGTTATGTGTGGCGAGCTGTCAGGATGGGGCAAGATCATGCTCCTTTCTCACAACGATGAATGGTTTCGTACACATCGAAAGTGGATTGCGCAAGATATTGGCAGTTACGCCTCCATTACAAAGTTACATAGGATGATCGAATATGAAACTCGGCGACACCTTCGGTGCGTGCTCCGGAATCCAGAGAGGGTTCAAACACACGTCCGCAAGTGAGTCCCATACAGATGGTTTGGAGTTGTTACTGACGAGGTTCACTCAAGAAACTTCACTTCGATAATCTTGCGTCTCTCCCACGGTTATCTGACGCGAGAGGAAGACGACCCTCTTATTAAGTTGGCACATGTAGCAAACTCACAGCTATCAATCGCAACCGCACCAGGCGTATATTACACCGATCTGATTTTCCCCTGTAAGTCATTGATCCACCCATCATATTTAAACACCTACCACATCAACACAGTGAAGCATATCCCATCTTGGCTCCCCGGTGCCGGGTTCAAGAGGGCGGCAAAGAAATATGCTACCGTCGTCCGGGACCTTGTGGAGATCCCCCATGAGTATGTCAAGTCGCAGCTGGTGAGCGTTTTCTCGTCACCGATGATTGTCACACTAACACTGCATTTTCCGGAGGCTGCTGGGACCGCACTCCCGTCACTGTCGTCTCGTTTGATGAGCAAGTCTGGTCACACAGCAGATTTCGAAGAGAGCATTAAATGGGCTACGGCGTCGATGTACCACAGTACGTTCCTCAATTCATTCACCTTTCGTTGACCAGCTTGACTGTGTACAGGTGGTGCCGACACGGTGAGGGACTTTCGATCTCTTGGTGGTAAACTTCATTGATAAATCGTTCTTTCAGGCCAACTCTGTTGCTTATGCATTCCATCTTGCGATGACGCTCCATCCATGTGTCATGAAGAAGGCGCAGCAAGAACTTGATTCAGTTGTCGGTACCAGTCGCCTACCAACCTTTGCCGACCGCCCCTCTCTGCCGTACATGGAGGCGTTGTTTACCGAGCTGCTCCGTTGGCATACGCCAGGTCCAATAAGTTGGTCCATTTCATTCAGGACGTTACACACTTGAATCTGACTGCCATAGCCATGAGGCGTACAAGAGAGGATGACTGGTACGGCAAGTATCTCATACCTGCGGGTTCCTACGTTTTCGTCAACATTTGGTGGGTATCATCACGAACGTATGTATACCTTCGGTCATGACGTTTTTCTAGGGGTATACTTCGTGACGAACGAACGTACACAAATCCGTCCGAGTTCAAACCCGAGCGATTCTTGGGAGACAATCCAGAACGTCATCCAGGAAATGCGTGCTTTGGTTTCGGTAGGCGGTGAGTATCCATAGTGTCAGTCTCAAGGCTGAACAAGGAGCTAATTTCGCGATATTTTCACAGCAAATGCCCGGGTGAGCAGCACGTGTTTCAAAAAGTGTCGAAGGTATCAGTGAACATTCGATCAGGTTATTTCTTAGGGCATTCAACTGTCTGGTTAATGTGCGCCCAAACGCTTGCCGTGTTCGATATCACGAAATGTGTTGAGAACGGGGTGGAAATCACCCCCGAGTTCAAACTAGTGGGGGAGACTATAGTGTTCGTGATAGGGCTTCTTTTCTCAATATTGTGTGGTCGCTGATGAGCTCGAATGACCTTCCAGTCATCAAGCACCGTTCAAATGCTCGATCAAGCCGAGATCAGTAGAAGCCCAGCGGCTCATCAACGAAGAGTTCTCACTCACGGAGTCTAACGGCCAAACGCCATAGGGCGTACATTCGAACTCAGCAATAGGGCACCATGCTCATGTACTGATTTAAAGCCATCTAACTTCTAAATACCGGTGACTCCTCTTGTATCTAGTGTAGACGTCAGGTACACATGGCAGGATGGATGAACAAACTTACCCATGGTCTGTCCTGACCAAGTACATATTTCCTTGGAGGTCGCTTAAAGCATGAAACTTTTTGCACATCTTTCTCGTCATAGAGCGGAAAGACTATGCCGAGTTCGTAATTGACAACCTGATTGACGGTGAAAGCGGGCACGACGTCAGTCAAGGTAGTGTTGTATATCCCCGCACGAAACCTACGTTCAGCGTCGGATTGAATCCGGAACCAGATAAGGTTCCCCAGGCCGAAGGCGTGAAGTTATGCGAACCGACATACGCCCAGCCTATGGCTTCCTTCTGGGGTTCTGGTGCACTCTCCAGCACATCACTTTCGGACTCGGTTTCGCTGTCAGAGATGACGATAACTTTAGATTTGCCTTTGTCCGAGGCACTTGGACGCGTAGACTTGGTTTTGGTATCGGGTTTAGAGGTACTTGCAAATGGTGAAGTTCGGCGGAAGGTTGCAACGATCATCTATGGCATTGCAAGTTATGGGTCGGTAAGTATGGATGTGTCGCAATTGGATCGAACCTTGGTGTGCATCAGAACACGTCCGCCTACGCTATTCGAGTCATGAAACAAATCTCTGGGAAATTTTGTTCCCTCCCATTGCTTGGTTCGACAGAACATAGTTCCACCTCCCTGTCAAACGGCACACTTCAGGTGCGGGTATCGCAGCAACGGACATTCCGCGCACCGGTTCACCTAAAACGCTAGTCCTGACCGTTTTGACGCTTGGGAAAAGGACCTTTACGGACGGCCAGGGGAGTTTGGATCGGTGGGTCTTAGGTTCGTCGAGCCAATCCTCTGCGGATTCACCACGCGCAGACCAATGAAACTCATTCATCCACTGCGCGGAATAAGTTCCGATACTTGAACCCTATTCGCCACTTAATCAGTCGCTGATCACAGTGAAGATTATGCCATACTTGAAGGACGTACCTGGCATTCCAGGATCAACTCCCTCGCAGACTTTCCTTTTCCGGTCCGCAAGCCAAGATCGCGCACGGCTTTCATTAGGCGAGTGTGACCTGTCTGCACGACCGCCGCCCATCCTTCATGTTTTCCTGCTATAGATGGGACGAGCTTGACGACAACTTTGGAAAAATCCCATTTAGAACGAAGGTCCTCGATGGAACGGAGAGGAAGGTTGGGATGCTACGAGCGTCATCAGAGCAGGGCCCAATATGAGGATTAAACACACATCATTCGCAAGCATGTTTGCTAATGCTGGACGGACATTCACTGCATGCAAGGTTTTTTGCATGATGGATGGGAAGTCATCCGTTACTTTCGGTGCGTGAACTATAGGTTTCGGACGTGGAGGAATGTCTTGCAACCATATGGCCTATGAAACCTCATTAAAACTACGTGGACACGAAGTGAACCGAGCAACGGACATTCTCAATATCACGCCAATCGTAGTCTATGAGATTTGCAGTAGATACTGCGACCCGGAGACGACCACTTCTGTAGAAGATCTTACGAAAAAAGAAATGATGGGCGTGCCAACAGAGGGAAACAAACAGCCTACCAGCATGAACTAAAGGAAATGATGTGAACATGCTGAGCATATGAGGGCAGCAATCGCAAAACACACTTTCATGTGTTGACAACCATAACCATTTCTTAGGAATGGGACGGTCATTATCCAGTTGGGGAGGACGTTCTTGATAGCGGCTTGTCCAGACGAATTGGGCTGGCTAACAATAATGACAGGCGTGCGTGGATCAAAAAATTCATAGATCCAGGAGACAGACGTAGAGTAGGAGGAGATGATGGCAAACGAGATATCAGCACTCTTAACGGGTGGGGGGTGATTATTGTGTTAGAAGGACACGTCACGGAATACGCACGGGACCCAGTACTTCAGATAACCTGAAAGTTGCTTTTCCGTCTTCTCTTGGCTGTGAATGTTTGTTCGCAGTCGGTCGGAGTTCGCCGTCCCAGAACAGCTGGTCGATAACAGGACCTGAATGTGTCACAGTGGACTTTGAGCCGGACGCTCCGTGTACGCTTGGATTTGACGAGCTACTACATTTGGAGGACGCAGACTGGAGTTTGTTTATTCTGTGGTTAGATGGTTCAACAGACGGGAGATGCAGCCGCTTAACGGGTGGCTGTAGTGACTGCTCCTCGATATTTTCGTAATTATCGCCTTCTCCGCGGTGGCGTTTGAGTCTGGCTAGCCTCTCCTTCTCCAGCTGTGCACGTTCAGAGAGAAAGGCTGTCTGTGCACCCTGGGCAGTCTGGATTTCCTGTGTCGGAATACCGGCATCTCGTTCCTGAGACTCGACTCTCGAAGCCTCTATTGCGCGCTGAAGATCCTTCTGGAACTGTTGGTCTTCATCGTCTGAGACATCTGGATCGTGGCTGTTGTTTTGATGTCTGGTGCGACTGCTGCTACCAAGCGGGCCGTCCTGCGTCTCCATCAAGCTCAGAACGATTGCCCTAAAACAATTTTAAGTCTCTAGATATAATCACCAAGGTTTCGATGCTCACTTCACCTTGGATCGGCGTCGCCCATCCTATAGAAAGGACTCGGACTTCAGAAGCGTCAACTTGTCACCGCGAAGTTCGCGTTCGACTGCCAGTCACGTGTCACTCTGAGTTTGAAGCTCTCGGGCTACCGGCGCAAAGTCCAACGAGATCGAGACCTCACTTGCTTCGCTAGTATTGGCAGCTATGAGCGTTTACACCGGGCCGCATCGGCACCAGCGGTGCATGGGAGTCAGAAGTATTCACATCCACAGTGGGGCATCCCACGCTATCGGCCGGTACAACGTGTACCACTTACTACCCTGCTAGTAACGTCTCTCTTTCGGGTCCGATTCGCAGACTCATCCAGCGAATCTTCTACTGGGGCCGTATACATGGCCGCCATGTCGGATTTACGTCCTTTAAATATTGGTGTTAACCCGACATCTGTCGGAAAGCAGGATCCGTTTCTCAATCGGACAGACCCAGGCCACGCGCACGAAATAGGTCTGCTGGATGTCTCCGCGCGTGCGTCAGACACCAATTCTTCATATCACAGTTTTGGTTTCGATGATCAGACCTCGAACCAAGAATTTCAAGAGGTGAGACAACCCACGTCTACTTTATGGCCTGAAAATACACTCATAAATCTGTTTCATATCACGTATCATATATAGGCTGGCATTGAAGCAAGCTTGCAAACTCAATCTGAAGAGGATCTTTGTTTGCCAGTCCCGGGAATATATTGCATTCTTGAGTTGATTCGTGAGGATAGCGCTAGTGGACTGGGTATGATTCATCATAATACATACCTTACATTGGTTCTGACATTCTCAAAGTCGACAAGGTCATCGTCGCCCAGGACTCTTTCGGGCGTTTCCTGAATGAAATATCTCCTGGCGCCTGCATGTCCTTGACGAAAGTCGACTTCGGGGCACTCGACAAGTTCCAAGTCAAGCTCATTGGGATTTATGGTAGTAAAGAAGAGATTATTCGCTTTTTGGTGGCCATCGCGGTCATCGACGACACCATGTATGTCGGTATCCAGCACACGGTTCGGGTGTTGTGTCTGACACTTCAGCAGCGGTAGATCTAAAAGACTAGCCCTCCGCTCCGGTCTATATATATGCCGTGTTCCGGGTTCTGCCGGCTTGGCGGAAAGGATGTATGTCATCTACTGGCCGGAAGATTCAACATGGGATGATGTTGCTTCCCCGTCTGTGCGACGAAACTGTTTAATTTTCATGCGGTGAGGGCACCGTGAATACATTGCGCGTACGCACGAACTTCATTTCATAGATACCTGACGAAGCTTTGCGATCAAGTTTCAGCCTTGATCTCCGAAGGCAATGCAAAGGTTGTTGAAACGACGAAACTGAAGGAAGTTGTCTCCGTCCGCCGAGGATTTGAGGTATGTTACCCTGACATCTTCTGTTTCACTCTACGCAGAGCACGCGACCTTTTAGTGCACCTCCGATGAGCTCTTCGTGTCCGGAGAACATCCAAAGTGTCACAAGGACCCTGAGCTACTCAAGTCACGCCTGTTGCTCGGTGAAACGAGACAAGGAGTCATGACGACGAAGTATGTGCAAATTAGGCAGTCCCTCAAGACTTTGGACTGCTTCAGCGTCAGCGCATCTCTCCTACAGGATGCTTTGTATGACTTTAAACCATATCTCTCTTCACGCCTCATTACCCTCTTGCAGGATGAACGAGTGCCTGCAAATCTCGGAATCAATCAGTCCCAAATCACTCGATTACCTTGTCCGCTTGGGGCTCGGGAAGCGTTTCCCTGACACGTGTAATGCCTGGACAAAGGCGATCACCGCTCTTAAACTGGGGTACCGAAAGGACACAGGAGCCCAGCAAAAGAAGGTCGAAGCTGAAGTGAATGATGCTAGAACACAGACAGAAATGAGCATTCGGTTCGCGGTTGCTGATGCCGTATTTTCCCATTATCCGTTCGTTCTCATTCTTTCCCCTTCGGATCCCTCACTCACGCCAATAGGTATTTATAGCACGCTCGATCGCAGCCGGTGCTTTGTGCCTACCCCAGCTCTTGCTCCGCACCATGAATCTGGATCGAGCCGTAAGCTAACGTGTGGTTATTTCGTACTGGTACTGATGGCATTTCTCTAGAATCTTATTCCAAGCTCACAATCCACTCGCATCTCACAGTGAATTTCGCTAACGAAGTTCGCAGGGCCGATTGCACGAACATAAGCGAGGAGGACTTTAGGATATTAAAGGAGAAGATCCTCCGTGTCCTCTATTTGTCCAGAAGATTCGTAATCAAATCCGAGAGTCAGTTAACTACCCTCGTTCATTCCGTTTTCAACGAAGGCTGGGGGAAGTTTCTTACGACTCTGGCCTCTATTCACCGCGAGAATGCGATGGCAACTGATTCTTCATCTATCCAAACGGCCCCCGACAAGCGGAGTATTCAGGAGATGATTAGGGAAAGTAGGAACAAAGCTTCTCTCACCAGTGACCCAGAATTCATCGCGGACCTTGACGGTCTCTTGTCTACCATGCCTGCGCTACAGAACCCTATCACGGCCGCGAAGGATCAGGCTCAGAAATATCTCGAGAGCATTGTTGATGAGCTCTGTCAGATTCTCTTCGATTCCCTTCCCCGTATGCAACAAGAGGATATGCAGGGATCGCCGAAAATTGAATTAGATTGCCTCACGGAACATGATCTTTGTGATATGGCTCGTTCTCTGATTCTCAGAGTGAATTTTCTATCACAGTTTTGTGATTCCCCGTGAGGCTATTCCACGTCGGTGATCGAAGTAAACTAATGTTCTTGAAGGCACAATTTACGCATCGTATCCGTCGACAACGACTACAATGGTGACGAATGTACCCCCGATCGTCGTGGACTAGCTTCCTTTTGCTAATGCGTGCTTCAGACCCGGATAGCTTCGTCATCAGCGGCGAGCGGGAGACATTGGATGAGGCTTGCCTGTTGTTTACTATTCATCCCATACATATAACAATACAAGGCCAACATGAACTTCAACTTGATGCGACGAAGGTACCAAATGCATGTTTCAAGGAGTCATACTCCTTCCAGCTACCTGTGGAGTTTTCGGTGTCGTAAGATTGATGTTTCATCTTACCCTTATGGGTGACGGTTGACGGTCTTTCGTCAGGCATGCACAACTTCTTGAAGGAGACAGAGTTCTTCTGGTGTTGATTGACCAAAACGCCAACCTCCATATCTACTTGGACCACCTGACTAATATTGAAAGTTCTATTGGATGCGAGCACAGCAAGATGCTTCATCGTGACGAGGTTGGCAAGAATTTCCTGTTGGCATTCGACGAATCTCAGGCGATGCTTGCTGTAATTTCGTGTAAGAAGGTACGTATCCCGAGAGCAAATTGTTGGGTTGAAACTGAAGTCCCTTCAGCTACAGCTACATGTCTTCGTTCACGATGACAGTCTCGGGTTCACGGCCTCTGGAACTGTCGACCTCGATCCATGGTATAGTGATGGGACAGCGATACAGAACATGTGTTTCGCCTCCGGAAGCAGTGAACTTTTACTCGTCGATTCTCAAGCTACTGCCCGTGTTTTCTCACTCACTGCTATGCAGTTTCGGTATGTATCCTTCGCCTTGACGATTCGAATACTCACTATAACACTGATAAAATTCTCAGACAGGCTTCTTTGAACCTCCCTCGTGTGCCGATTGATGTTCATTCTTCTCCAGATGGGTCATACATCCTGACCGTCACCGCGGATGACGCTTGTTCTAGTATAATTGCTTACCCCTGGAGTACTTTTGGGTCCGCCGGTGGTATTCCACTCCCTATTACTGAGTGGGCTGGCGATGGTAAATTTGTCATCAGCTCGCTCGCTTCCAGAAGCGCCTTGCACCTCCTGAAGCTGGACTTGTCGACCCACACTTGTAGCTCTGTCTCGCTGGATATCATACCAGAAGTTACCGAGTCCATGCTCGAGGAGAAGAATGACCGCGATGTTTCATCAAGAGATGTTTAC
>JBBPMU010000315.1:0-29465 GCA_038090475.1 Wakefieldia striispora | reverse complement strand
GATATAAAAACAGGCTATGATTCATCTACTGACACTTTACATTTTTATGAAGAAATGAATATGCTACATTCAAAAAGCTGTGAGAAAGCTGAGAAAAGCCAGAAGCTGAGCTGAGGCAACACTAGCCCAGCAGTCCCCTTTTTATCTCTTTGACACATGGAGTCCCACATTCTGCTTTCAGACACAGAACTCTGCTTCTCCTTTTTGACACATTTCCTTTTTATACTTCATGGAACTCTGCATCCCTACATATTTAGACATTCAGACTTCATCCCACAGAGTTCCACTTTTCCCTTTACAATATGCAGCTCTTTGCATTCTCCTTTTGGGACTATCCTCTTTTGGATAGGCCCAACCTGCCCTAAAGGACTCTTGTAGTATGTATATGAAATGTTTGTTATATATCTCTCAATAGGATGAATATCCACCATCATATGAAATGAGAAGACATGACAGTGGATAAGTGTTATAAAACCATATTTTATTCCTGAAAGACACTACCTTTTTCTGACACTCTTCAAAACTTTTATTTAGGACTCCCCTTTCTTGCAGCGATCTGATTGAAGAAAGCTGTTTACCTGTACTTCATCGATCACATGACTCAAAGTCACCTGATGTTTACATATCTTTTGGTATGCTCCTGCAACAGTATAATTTCTTTCGTCATGTGATCTGTTGCACATGACCACCTTGCAGCACTTGCCAATTAGGCCATTGGTCGAGACTTCAGACTTATTCCCAGTGGCCATCTCTTTGGGAATAACTCTTTTGGACTGATTGACTTTCTCATGAGATCCAGGGATCTTATATCTCCATGGACATGTGTTTCTCTTTCACTTTTCATTTCCATTTCTTCTCTTCTTCTTGATCCCCATCCAGCGAATGGCAGATGACTCTCAGATAGGATACCGGTCCGTTGATATGGCCAATGGTACAATTTCATTTCTTCTTATTCTCATTGGACACTTAGGATATGCATGGCATGGTCCATGCACGATCTTGTACACTATATAAGTACTAGACGCTTTGACTGGTAACCCCAGTCTTAGCTACTTGGAAATACATCCCCAGGTGTTTTTCTTCTACATAGGCGAGACCCCTTCGGGATCTTCTGAAGGGCTACTGGGAAATCCTTATTCATTCACACTCGTAGCCGGAGGATAAACGGTACTCCTTTTTTATTCAAGAGAACAATTCACAGATACCCCATCGAACAGGGAAGACTTCGCCTTTGAGGTTTGAGGTTCAACCTTCGATGATTCTGTCTCGTTTCAATAAGAGTGTTTGTCAGAGATGTTTCAGGGTTGTATCCTATATCAATCTAAGATTGATATATCTGAAACATGGAATCAATAGTTGATTGATCCATCTGAGAAACATAAGATCAAATCATAGATTGATCTTAGATCAGGGTATATGAAGATGAAGATCTGAATATGATATACCACTGATCTCAACAATGCTGTGCTAAAGATAAGAGCTAGTTATGCTATTGGTGGAGTGTGAGTCATACTGAGTCATAGATAAGCATGGCCTTAGGGTAAAGGGTGTGAGAGGCATAAGGCATGTCAAGGTGAAACAGGATAGAGAGTAATGAGTCAATGTGAGTCATGTCAGGAGATAGGGTGGACATGAGGGAAACATGTGTAGAGATGGGGTGGCAGTTGGGTCTAGACTGGGTTAAGAGTTTGGGGGTCTGGGTTGTGTCCAGATCTGGAGATGTGGTTGCATGTATAAGGCAAATAGGGGCTAATTGTGCGAATAGAAGTGTTAGGCTTGTAGAGGGCTCAAATAATTAGGGAAAAATATGGAAAAATAAGGGAAAAATAGGAGTGACCTAGGATGATTGTAACAATAATATTGAGTTCACAAAGTCAACATAGCAGCATGAAAAGCACATTTTATTGCAAAATAAATGCACAGGGGGATGTACTGACCATGAGTTCTTCTGGTCTCTTTAGTAAGAGGAAGAGATAATAGTACATTTTGTGTGTGCTAGACATAAACTCAGTGAAATCACCGCAATAACTTCGCGATTACTCGAAAAGGCAAAAATCAAGGACCCCAGGGACGTAACGGGAGTGGGTGCTCGGAAGTCGCCGAACCCACATATGAGGATGACATAATCGACCATGATTGGTTGTCTCGTCACGCCATCATTAATCGTGTGGACTTTGATTTTTTCGGTTTAAAAAAGGGTCGCTCCTGTTTCTCGACGTTGTTTCGCTTCGTTACCTACCATGGTGTTCAATGCGACAGCAGTAGCAGCTGCTCACCAGACTGCCCACGAGCTCTATGCTCATGTCGACCTATCCAAGCTTAACTTGTTGGAACAATTCTGGGCTTCATGGTACATTTGGATCGACAATCCTGTCATTGCTACAGGTCTCATGAGTTTTCTGCTCCACGAAGTAAGTAGCATATTCAGCGTACCTCCAGGTAGTGTTTTCTGACGTGCAACACGTTGCAAGATTGTGTACTTCGGTCGTTGCGTCCCATGGATTATCATCGATGCTATTCCGTATTTCCAGAGGTGGAAACTCCAGCCTAACAAAGTCCCTACCGCTGGGGAACAATGGGAGTGTACTAAGCAGGTTCTCTTTTCGCATTTCACCATCGAATTGCCAGCCGTAAGTCATTTCATCAATGCTGACTCAACGTCGTTGAGAACGACGCGGCTAGATCTGGTTGTTCCATCCCATGGCAGAATCTTTGGGCATGCAAACCTATCAAGTACCTTTCCCATCCTGGAAGACGATGGCTCCCCAGGTCGCCATCTTCTTCGTGTTTGAAGACATGTTCCACTACTTTGGTGCGCATGAACAGGCTTCCAGTTGACATCTTATTGATTTTTTGGCTAGCGCATCAAGCTCTTCATTGGGGACCGTTGTACAAACATATCCACAAGCTTCACCACAAGTATTCGGCTCCTTTTGGTCTTGCTGCCGAGTACGCCCACCCCGCGGAGGTGTTCATCCTCGGCACGGGTACCATCGCTGGTCCTATTCTTTACTGCTACTTTACTCGCAACCTCCATATCTTCACCGTTTACATTTGGATCACACTGCGTCTATTCCAAGCTATTGACGCACATAGCGGCTACGGTCTGTAACATTTCATCTGCCCAGAAATATGGCCTTACCCTGCCATCCGTAGACTTCCCTTGGTCTCTGCAACACATCCTTCCTTTCTGGTCGGGTGCCGAGCACCATGATTTCCACCACATGGCATTCGTTAACAACTTCTCGACTTCTTTCCGTTGGTGCGATCGTATATTTGGTACGGACGACAAGTACCTCGAGTACCGTCGACGTATGCGTGTGATCAAGGCTGCGATGAAGGGCAAGAGCAAAGCTGAGCAGGAGGCCGCTGAGCGTAAGATCATTGCGGAGATGGAGGCCGAGGGTGAGCGTCTTGAGGCCATTGCCGAGGGTGTTCTCGCGGACGACAAGAAGGTTCAATAGTTAAGTAGATGAGGTTTTGGTGGTTGATTTGGATAGACATACAAATACGACCTGGATAATGATACCATGGCTATTCTTGTCAATATGTTTCCACTACCTCTGGAGGCGCTCGAGCTCATTCTCGAGCACTTGTCGCGCTCTGATCTGGTTCCCATTTTTACGACGTGCTCGTTTTTCCATCAAATCGGTGCTCGTATCCTCTATCGTGAGCTTGTTGACGTCTCCCCGAAACGTTCCCTCCAGCTCGTCAAAACACTCGCTCGGAACGACCTCTATCCTCAACTCGTCCTTCGATTCGACTTAGAATGGCCCAACAACGTCCTCACGGCCAACTTTCTTCGTCTTCTCCACCGCACCCTCCAGCGACTTGGCCGTCTCTCCTACCTCGGCCTTGAATTCTCCCCCACCGACATGACTGCCAGTCTCGCGTGGATCCTCCAAGGCTGCACCTTCTCCCTCCGTGTCTTCAGCACTTCGATGCGTTGTGAGCCTCTCCTCGCCCGCTTCCTCGAGACGCAGGACAACGTTGTCGAGCTCTGTCTCAGGGGCTTCCACCCCGCCCACACCTTCCCCCTCCCCCTCCCCCCGCAGGTCCTCCCCCGCCTCAAACACTTCCGCACCGTCCGTTCTTCCCCAAGCATCACTGCTGACTTTCTCCGCGGTCGCCCGATCGAGGCCGTATCCATGTCGCTCTACCCCGGCGACACCACGACCTCTCTCGATGCCCTCCTCCTCTCCGCCCGCCCACTGAGACGGCTTACCATCATGTCGTTTGACGGCGCATCGCCCGCAGCGTTCATCACCGAGATCTCCACCCGCCTGCCGACACTCGAGGCATTGCACGTCTTCAACATCGTGCGAGACTCGACATATGCAAGTCGACATCTTTCGTCCCTGTGCTGTACCCCACTGATGCCACTCCCTCTCTTTTTCTAGCAATTGCTCGTCGAGATAGCACCCTCGTTAAGCCACTTCAAGGCCCTTCGTTACCTCACGTTCGTAGCCCCCACCTCGTTCTCGACCGAGGACGAATCTGAGATCGCGACGTTGTGGCACAAGGCATGTCCGACGCTCGAGACGATCATCCTCCCCAAGGGCTTCGTGTGGAGGTACGTCAACGGGCGGTGGGTGTCGTTGTAGGACGCGTAAACACACGACATAACGCGTCAGACGAGCGCAGACGTCGCAGGTACGTTGACGCGCGGCGTTTTCACACGCAGGGGTAAACGGGCAGTGACTGACGCGTACGTGGATATCGCAGGCAGACGGGTACGAATTGTGGAATAAAAAGGCGTGTACGCTTAGGAGCAGACGACCCGAATGCAAGTTGTCCACCCTTTTGGAAATGGGATGTGTACGCCGTGGATAGTGAAAAGTTCGTGGTAGGATGGGGATCGATTGCGGTGACAACGCCGTTGTGTCACGCTCGCCACGCCTCCACCCACGCCATGCTCAAGAAAGGCCGTGCTTGCCATCTGAGCGCCGCATTCGCTTTCCGGCTGAAACGAGTTCCGGACGCGTTATACATGTCCACTGCGATCTGGATCTATACACGGGAGTGTTCTTGATGCTAAGAAATGGAGAGTATTCGAACGTGTCCACCCGACGCAAGCCCACCATCATCAATACACTTTTGGTGATCCCGAATGGCCCCCAAGACGTTGCTTCAGTGATACCCGGTGTCTGCTTGTTGGAGGAGATACATCGACCCACCCACCATGTTTGCGTCCATCGGTGGTATTCGTGATGGTCTGATCATCATTGGCCCAACTAGACGGTGATACGAACCCGGGCTTACTCTGGCAGGCTCGTTCCCCAAGAACCCCAGCCGATGACGCGATCCGATGCGTGCTTGTGAGTCCGCTGCATGAAAGACGCGAGGATCCTTATGCATGGCGCCGGTCGGTCTCGACGACCCATCCAGAACAGTCATCACAAACATGGTTCTCAAAACGAGAACGAACGAGAGGGTTCGCCGTATTCTCTATGGACTCTATGCAAGCGTCACATGGGGTACAGTGTCCGCTCGTCGAAAGGGTCAGGACCATCGAACAGAGGAGACCAATGCTGCGGTTTCGACGAGTATGGAAATGATGAGAGCCAACTTGAAAGTAAGATTATGGTCTCCGAGTACAGGGTCCACCGAACACGTTTCCATTTCATCGGTCACATCCCTCAGAGGGCCAAGGAAAGGACATATCGTGTGGTCTCATGTTGTTGGGATGTACGATTCAGAGGAGCCTCCATATGAACGTAGACACATGTTCGTGGCTTCCTTCACGGGACATCGAACGGGCACCTGTTCGCGCCGTCTGAACAAAGTCATCTACCAAAGAAACGGGGGAGGGTGGGAAGTGTCGTCGCCACCTACGACAGCAGGTACCAAGATGGACCAACGGCGTCGAGAACCTGGCCCCCGCCGGCGGACCCCCGTGCGTTCCCTCTCGCTTGCGCGACTGCGATCCAACCGTTGGTCAGGTTACGGACGTTGTTTGAGAACACAGGTCGAGTCTAATGTTGGTAGTTGACCGGCATGATGCCAATTCGACGGTGACCAGTGACTGCTAATTTACTAGCTCACAGGAATAGCCTGAGGGAAGACTTCCATTTCCGCACATTCACATTTGAAGGAGCAGTTCCACCGTCTTGCAAGACGAGTGTGTGAGGTGGCGAGTGACTTAGATCAGACGGCCCCACAGAGCGAGCCCTTGTGAGGGCCGGGGACGACGACTATTGTTCCCCTCTTGGGTACACTGGCAGGTCAAAACTATATTTCATCGCGATGGTCTGTGCACGATGATTCAGATGTGTAATCTGACAGACTGTCTCGGTGTGAGCCGTGGACACCATGCTTGTCCCGGGTCGAGCTGGCTGAGATGGGCCGCCTGGAAGTGCAAGAGATCCTCCTCGAAACCTTCGAATTTGCCTTTGCTCTGGAAGGTGGCTACGCACAACTTGCAGCCCTAGCTAGTACATGCCGTTTATTCTACGGCCCGGCTGTCTCTCCTCTGACGCACTCGATCGTCGCTTGTTCCTTTCGTCTTGTGTTTCCCTCCAGAACTCCTGGACATTTCAGGCACTCTTAGTGATTCACCAATTGTGGTATGACTCCTTCCACGTGTTGAAATTTGGGTTTTGGACGCATAAGAGCAGGGATGCCGCTCGTGCCCTATTGATGAGGCTGGTTGAACACTACCCCATCATCGAATTACTTGACATCAGTATGCTTCCGTACTCGGTCGATTAATGTATTCATTGACGGCATTCATCAGGCTGGGATTACACGGGTCTGCAGCTTTTTGACTTCCTCGTCCCAATTGGATCACTCCAGAACCTCACATCATTTGCACTGTCTGCCCATGATCCTTCCCTAGGTTCTCATTCACCTCACTGGGTGCCGGTAGAGGCCTTGTTTCCTGCCGTTCTCGAACTCTCCCTCCACTGTCCCTCTTCTGTGAGCCTTCAAGCACTCAAAGTCATTCACTCCCCAAGGCTGCGGACGATACAGCTCGTTCTATGCACTCATGAGAGCCCCGACGAGCTCTGTACACCCATAGCCTCACGTGCTGCATGGCAACAGTCTCTGCAGTCAATCTCGATAGCTGGCACGGTTGTGTCCACTCGGGCTGTGGAGTGTCTTCTCGGTCTCAAGCATCTCCGTCATGTATCTTTGAGTGGCCCGGATCTCGATGATAATATACTTCAACGTGTGGCGCAGGCTTGGCCCGCTCTAGAGCACCTCGATTTGGCAGACGAAAGTCCATCTCAAGATCTTGACCGAGCTACATTGAGGAGCGTTGCTTCGTTCTCCAGGTTCTGTCCTCGCCTCACTCTCCTTCAGATTGGAGTGGATGCCAGCCTGATCCCACCTCTCGTCAATGCCGCTCAGACTCGGGCCAGCACATCCAAAGGAGACTCAGGGGCAGATGAAACTCGGGACCTGCTCCACCTCGTAATCCTCCCGTCCTCTGAGATCCGAGATTCGGTCGCTGTTGCACAATTTCTTTCAGACCTCTCCCATCAGATCACACTTTCAATCTCAGCCATAAACCGTGACTTTATAGTGAGAGATCGCATATCCTTGTGGGAGAGGGTGGCCGAGATCATGGGAGAGCAAGGCTAACTGTTTCCCACTATTTCAAGCAGAAAAGGTAAGTCAAGTCCACGTCGTCGTGACGTCACTCATCCTTGTTTGTTTAATGTCTCTTTTTCGTCTCTACCGTCTGACGTGATGTTTTGTGACGCCCTACATTTGCCCAGGTCCTGCTGGCCACCTTGGCGGGTACTTGTGTGTGATGTGCCGGTATGGAGCTGCTGTCAGATGGGCTGGAGTAACAGCGCTTGTATATGTTTCGAGACCGTGAGTATGCTTGGTATCCATCCGTGCCACACTTCTGCTCCCTGCCTGGTACTTACAAGTAGAGGGGCGCATTTTTACTGGCCGGCTAGTATCAATAAATAAAATAGAATGTATCTTTGTTGTCGCCGCCAAAGTAATGTTTCCAGGATCACGCCGGACATCTAATAAGAGCGAGTAGGTGTGCGAGATCATCAAGAGAACTGATGAAAAACCCGAGAATCAGACGAAAGTGCTTCGTTTCACTTCAGTGGCGTTTACTAAGTGAATGGAAGACCGATCCAAGATCAAGTCTGGAGAATTGATTCGGGGCCTAAAGCATCAGACTTGAGGAAAGAAGGCTCCGACCCCACCAACCCCAAAAGCCATACCCGAAATTGATGGGAGAGATGTCATATATTCAGTTACGTTCCGAGTCCTCATGGAGGGCAAACGCATCTTGAGTGCAGGACAGGAAGGCAAGATTCGACGATGGCGATTGGAAGATGGCGAAGAGGTTGAAATGCCAATAGGTGTAAGGGGAATTGCCACAGACGTTGCTGTATCAAGAGATGAGAAGTGGATCGTAGGTGGATCGGTTCAAAGCACTCTGACTCGGGGATGTGCGTCGGTATTGGATGCGTGGAACCACAACTTGGTGAACGAGTTCGAGGGACACACAAGTGGAGTGTATGCAGTGGACATCTTTACTAAAGACGGGATCAAAGTCACCTGTGGATCGGATGACGCCGTTTGCATCCGGTTGCGTGGCCGAGAGTCGGACTTTCGTCGCCCACTGGCAAGCGCCAGGAAGCAACTGGTGATACTACAACATGACGACATGACGACCATGTTGCGGTAAATTTCTCTCCTGGCGGAAGCCTTCTCGTGTTACGTGAGATTGCTCTGTTCGCATCTACAACAGCGAAGATGGCCATCTCGTTACCGAATTCCCAATCAAACTTGGCTCAGGCTTAAACCAATCATTTGCGTAGAATCACGAAAGACACCTTTACGCCATCTCTCGTGACGGCCGAATCCACTACCTCGATGTCTCCACTGGAAAAACACTCTTGCAGCGACTTATCTGCACTGACGGCGCGGAAGAATACAGCGTGTCGCTCTGCCAAGCAACCGTAGATTCGTCGCAACCTCTACCAAATTATCGATATCATTCTGGGATACGACGACACACATGAAAATCGGGCCTGACATTGGCTACGCTGAAATTGTCCTGAAACTAGCTATTTCGGAAAACTGCGACACCGCAGTTGGTCATGGAAAGACAATCACTGTTCGGAACCTTGGTGATATCCTCCCCTCTCACTACGTCCACAATGTAGGTATACCTGCATCAATAAGTTTGTTATGTGCCTCATTACCTCGATTGCAATGCACGCAGGACAAACAGTCAAGTGCGTGCACCACTAGGCCATCACCCCGCTGCCGTTGATTTCTGACACCTGAATCATCAGACAAAAATATGACTGATCTCGAGAAAGCCACGTGGGAACTCAAGAGTGAACTTACAACGGCCACTATAATACGCAGTCGTGCGAACTGACCTCGGTGCGAAAGGAGAACCAGGCCTTAAAATTGTCTGGTGAAGCTAAAACTCGCGAAGTTGATGCTCTTACTGCCGAAGTGGATCACTGGATGCCGCCAAAGTAGAGGAGCTCGCCGCTACACACAAAGAACTCGAGGAGAGCCGTCGCGACTCGCAGGAGCTGATTGCCGTGCGCGAGGAACTTCAGTTCTTCCAGCCTCAGACCCTCCAGGTCCGGGAATGGTACGACGACCAGGTTAGGCAACTCAAGTCAACTATCGAAGAAAGTCGGTGCACACTATTTCCAGTGCAGAGTTTCATCACCCAGGCGGACGCACGTGCGGAGATGAATATCATCGAGACGCTCCAACGACTCAACGAGAACATTCAGTGGAGTTCCGCAATCATGGCAGATCGTGTAATCCATAATTTCCAGCCCCATGCTATGAACCCGACGGAGGAACAGCTTTCCATTGCAAAAGGAGTTACAGAACCTATCGGCCAATCCTTGGTGAGCCGGTTGTGGAGCAGCTCACGCGGTGAGGTGGTTGCGTACAGGTGATAGATAAGATAGGCACGAAACGCGATAGGAAGGTACGAGATCATTTCCTCGTGGCCCATTGATAGCGACCCAAACCGGCTCATCCATGAATTATTCGTCGCAGTCCGAAAATTAGGCGAGGAACTAAATCCCAGAGCGACATCAATTCTTCTGCTGATGGTGGATAACAGAGTCTCAAACGATGTCTGGCCGCTGGCGGTCTGTCACCTACGCCTCTGTTCCACCTGCCTGCTCAAGCAACCCAAGCACGTTGATGGCACCCACGATGGACGGAATCTCTGATGTTGTCGTTGTCGCTGGTTGCGCCTCTTCTACCGTTGCTGTGGAAGAGATGATCGCACCGAAATTCCGGGACCGGATATGTTTTATCCTTACCACCGCGGGGCAGCTCAGCAAATCGATCATGGATGCCTTGTCGGCCGACTATCGAGTCGAGGCCATCCGCCCGGGAGAGATGTTGGATGAGAGTACAATGAAGGTCGACTTGGTTGGTCAGGAGGAAAAGTCGAGGGGCCAGAGGGCGTTATGCACCACTCAGTTGGGCTTGTCCAAGGAAGTCATCACGCACTCGAATGTCGGACCTAGCAAGAAGAATACCGTGACCGTGACAAACATAGTCAAGGTAAAGGTTCTTCCTGGTTAGGAAGTGAAATTGGTGCAGTGCCGTCGTCTCAATTGTCCGTTTCTACGTGTCTTTGTCTGGGGCCCATTCATTTCAGATTGCTTTGTAGCTTCTGGTTTCCTGGGTAAGAAACGAGATTGGTGCGGTACCCTCTTCCTTTTTGTCTTAAGGCCACCATGTTTGATTGTCCATTGCGTTTGTATCGTTCTTCGGCTACTTTCAGGTCGTCTCAAGTTTACCTGCATTTCAATGTTATCACGGTGTTTTTTCACCCTACTAGGCATGTCCGGGTGGACATCATCCTGCGAAGAACGGTTGGATCGCCCTCGCAACGTGCAAGGACGATATATTCAACACCCGAGTATCCTATCATTTGCGAAGATCCATGGTAAACATTGTTCGCACTGTCAGTGGATTCCTTGATACGACTGTAACTGTCCTCGGTGCATCATCCAGCTCATTACCGACAACAAATCCTCATCGTCCACGCAACTCGAGACATGCGAGCACCGTCGTTGCTTACAGGTGGACAGCAAACTGCTGCACCATGGCCAAGACACGACCAAGGTGAAAACCCAGTCCTAGCCCCACCAATTGGCGACATTCACCAGCCTCTGGCGTGCGTGGTGTACACGATTTTCGGCAGGCCACAGGCTCACCTTGTGCAATTCTCTCGAGACCCTGCCGGTGCCTGATTCCCGGGCCCGGGCCACTTTCAAAGCTTAATGGCACGAGACAAGTGCGCTGTAACCCGTCCCAGAATCTTACCCTCGAGTTTCAGCTAACTACTATATCGTCGAGCTTGTGACCTACATATTGGGTACGACCCACGCGAAAAACAGGTTTACTTCAAACGATGTTTGCAATCTCGGACTTGTGTAAGAGAGACGGCCCACGGGACCCAAGCAAGAATGGAAACATGGTTCGTGACCAGCGATCACATCGAGTGCCTCGTTGGTGTGGTGAGCGTTAGGACCTTGGATGGTGACTCCGACGAGGCTGGTAGTTTTCCCCTACTTCAAACGGAAGGGAGATGTCTGCCGCTGTGACGCCGCTCCTCCCCGTGGATTTCGTCTCTGTCATCTAATGTGATGTCTTGTGACGCTCTGGATTTGCCCAAGTCCTGCCGGCCATCTTGACAGGTACTCGCGTGTGGTGTACTGGGACGGAGCTGAGGGGTCAGATGGGCTAGAACAATAGCATTAGTATCGTACTTTCGAGACCGTGAGTGGACTGTATCTATCCTGGCCACTATCCCACCCCCCGTTTGCTGCTTACGAACGGAGGGATACTATCCATACAATTTCACCGGCTAGTTGGTGTCAATAAAAGACATACGTCGCTCCTTCCGAATCCAAGAGCGATCCCGAGAATGTTCATTACCGGGGCACGACCTTGACTCGAAATCCGCAAGCATCGTCGATGGGCTCAATACTCACCGGCACTCTGCCAGCAAACCCACCCAACGCATGCAACGCATGAGCAGACGTTCGAGGTACTCGCCGTTGCATGCAAGCGAAACCAAGGTCACCCGTCACTCGGCTGAACGTTCTCGCACGTCATGTCGCGGCGGCCGCAGCGTCGTCCCACACAGGGCCGATCGAACGAGCCGCACCTCGGAAGAAGCAAGGCACCATTTCAGAGAGTCAGACGAGCCAGAAGACCACGAAGATCCGGACAGGGATAACGAGATAGCACGTCGAGCCGTCCACCAAAGCCATCCTATCGCCGCGGGTCAGATCCAGACCCCTTCGTAATTT
Source organism: Wakefieldia striispora (assembly GCA_038090475.1). Classification (NCBI taxonomy): domain Eukaryota; kingdom Fungi; phylum Basidiomycota; class Agaricomycetes; order Agaricales; family Hymenogastraceae; genus Wakefieldia; species Wakefieldia striispora. The sequence continues at coordinate 17,175 of JBBPMU010000315.1, read as the reverse complement.
AATGTACCACATAAAGCCAAACCACGACGGGCCCCGCATGGTCTCGTCCATTGCGAAATGAACAAAACAATGTTCCGGAGAAACGGGTGAACACGGTTCAAAGTTCCCCGTGCTGCCACTGCCAAGCAGTGTTTTCCCGAATTCCGACTGCCGGAATCCCGCTTTGCGTATGTGACCCAAGTTCGAGTTACCCGTCTGGCCTGTGGCTCCGGAGTCCGGTGTAGCGTGATGGATCATCGCATCATATCGGCCGTGACGCAACCCTTTGCAGGCTCGTCGTTCTCGTTCATATCCCGTCCTCCGAGGTCAACCCGACGCTGCAAGTCGACTGTCGATTCCCCCTCCCGAAATACGCCCGAGATGAGAGAGATGAGATTACGACCCCGAACGACGGACAACCTCCGTGGAGGAGAGGACATGATGGATGGCAACCGAGTACCTGAACCGCGGCACGTGCGGTACTGCGCTCGAGACCAAGGACGTACATCTCCGATGGGATGTGTGTTGTACCGAACCCGCTCGCCAGGCGCCAGGCGCTTGGGTCCTGCGTACCCATGTTCATATCACTGTGGCGCCGTTTCGCAGTGCAACGGATTCTGTTCAAGTTTCAGGGGCACACACACAGCCTGCGACTACCGTGACGCCAAGTCGGCGTCTAGCATCATGATATGCGTGCCGTGTGCTCCGTCCGTGGTGGGTACGGATACGTCGTCCGGGCCTCGCGCTCACACGCTACGTCCAACGTCGACGCCAGGGCGCTCTGTCACTTTCACCTGCGCCTGAATCATGAATCATGATGCACATGATGCTATGCATGGCACCGAGCTTGTTGAGACTTTGAAACATGCCCAGAGTCGGACAACACTGCCCCTCCTGTCCACCTGAAGCACAAACCTAGTATGCCGAGTAGCGATCAACGCTTACTGCAAGGGATACACCTCGATTCAGTGACACGAATGATGACGCGTTGGGCTCCAAAATGGGTTGACGACCACCTCAAAATGGTGACAGTGAAACACCAGCACGACAAGACGACACAAGGCGACAACTACGGCCCACGTGGCGATCAAGGTATCTATATCCACGTACAAGATACACAACACACAGCTCGGAGCCCATCGGATTTGCGATCGTCTGTTTAAGCGTAAATATGAGGTGACATAGGGTTAGGGGGAGTAGATATAGCTGATATGTGCGGTGTAAGTATACGAGGACGAAACGCGATACTGGTGGAACAAGATTAAGACAGGTGGGCCTAGCACAGAATCAAGAGCGAAAAGGAAATAGAGAAAAGGAAACGACAACCTCAGTTCGCGGCGATCTCTACGTCTATACTGATCCCAGGAAACGACGTGGCAAGTCGGGTGGACAATACGGGTTTTGCGGCCAACGAATCAACGTAGCGAGAAGCCACGTAGAAAACGATCAGCCACGCTGAGGAGGCGGGAAAAACGCGTAGTACGGGGCGACCTAGGATATGTTGGAGGCCGAGCATGGTAGATGATAAGAATGAAAACATGAGCGGTGAGAAACCACGAGACGAATAATAGCCAAAATGCCCAATATGTATAATTTTTACTTTTCAGGAGGCGCATGCGGACCACGACGAGAACAGACGACACGGAGGAACAGGTACAAGGGGTATCGCGCACGGGGAGTGCAATGGATCAAAGCTGGACAGAGCCGGTGTCAACAGCAGGATACGACGTCATCTGCACATGCATCTGGAGCGCTTGTTGCTGGGCCCGAAGATATTGCTGTTGGACGGACGTGTACATCATCTGTTGTTGATATTGCTGAGCGTACGTTGGCGTTGAGGGAGTGGTTACGGGTGTTGATTGCCCGCTCGCTAGTGGCGTCGATTGCCGAGAGCTAGCAGCCGACGATTTCCCATGAGTATGTTGCAAACATTCATGTTGTCCGCTCGCGAGTAATGCCAGTCCTATTGCGCCATGATCGCCCGAGTGCTGATAGTGGTACCGAAGCCCGTTCATGTTCTTATACCGCCGCTGGCAATCACCAACACCACAGGCAAAAGGACGGAGCCGGCGCTCAGCCTCCCGTTCGACCTCGCGCATCTCACCCTCGGTGATCGCGTTGTCGTCTTCGCCCGCAGCCTCCCTCGCAGAGCGCTTGCTTGCCAGGAGAGCTTGAACTTGCTCGAGGTCCTTGGGTGGGGCAAAGTTACAGCTTCCATGGGTCATGTGGTACTTGAGTCCATTCGCCTGCTTGTAGCTCTTATTGCAATTGGGCTTTGGACAGCGGAAAGGCTTCGATAGCAATAACGACGAGGCAGGACGGGAGAGGGTGGTGCTAGCGCGGGAACTGTTCGGTTGGGACGACGACGCCTTTCCAGACGCTGGTGCATCAGATGATTGAGAGGCTGTGGAGGCTGTGGAGTAACGGGGGGCGTTAGAGGGGGAGGGTACACGGGACGTGGCGGGGGTGTTGGCGGGGGTGTTTGCGGTAGAGAATACAACGGCAGGGGGGAGACAGCCGTACGGGCTGTTAGGCTCGCTAACAGGGGAGACGGGACCCTGCACGTCGTCTGTCGCGGGTGGGGAAGGGACGGTGCCGGGCATAGACGATGAGTAATCGGAGTAGCCAGCATAGCCGTTGAATGGATCGGGATTTTTAGTCAAATTAGGCACGCTGTTCCGGGCGGACGGGAAAGGCGCGATTGAATGTCCGTGGATGGAGTGAATCGGCAGGACCGTTGTAGTGTCAAATGCCGAAACAGGGGAGCGAGGAGAAGCGTCTTTTGCGGGCTGGCCATAGTGGTTAAACGAATGGGTGGGATGTGAGGAGAGGGGGGTCGTCAGGGGCGTGTCCGGGGGAGATGGGCCACCGGAGGAAGGTGAGCTGGAATGATCGACATCGAGCTCCATATCGTCTGGATCAAAGCCACCGTGATGATAGGTAGGGGGGAGGTGGTGGTTCGGGTCTGGGACGTAGGTTGGGGGCTGAGGACGGAGGGGTTGCCGCGCTGCAGGAAAGGCGGCAACGGGGAGCTGTTGGTGGGGACGGCCGAACTGGTCTAGGACGACGACGTGGACCTCCTCAAAGTGCTGTACGAGGGCGTGAAGATCGTCTATTTGGAGACCGCAGCAGGAATAGTTACGACACTGGGAGCGAAGATGAGAGCGCGCGGGTCGGGAGGGGATCGGGATACGCACCAGCTCGTCCTCACGGTCGAGGGTTGAGAGGGCGTTGAGGATAGAACCACGATCGCTCTCAATGGAAGAAGAGAGCTTTGCACACTTGAAATCACTGGGACTAGAAGAGATGAGGCGTTGAGGGAACGGGGATGAGGGGGAGCTTACTCGAGGGGGCCAAGGAGCTGTCCTGGAGAACAACCCGGATAGAAGCGACTACCGAAAGAACCTGGACGCCATGAACCGAGGAAGTAATGACTTGAGTCGTTGTGTTCGTGACATGCGATAGGTTGTGATGTAGCGGCCATGACAAGTGAACTAAGTAAAAGGTGGGACAACTTCAACTCTCTTCAACTTCGTGCTCTATTTAGCGCATCTCCTCCACTATCCAATCACAACTCCGATTACTTTTATGGTAATATCTCACGGTTACTTCACCATGCCGTTCACGGCCCGATCATCAATAAATATACATAAACACTTCTCGGCATGCCGGCAACACGATGTCGGTGGTAGTAATGCTCACTCGCCGCACATCGCCTCCTCTCGCGATTTCAATTTCATTTCTCCCCTATTCGACCTTTCAATGGCCTTGTCTTACCGTCTCACCATGCGATTGGACGGACACCATCCCGGTCTCCTGATCATCGTCCAGACAATGCCGATGCCACTGATCTGTCATATTGCCCCGTATTTCCGTCAACTCAAAATCCCTGAGATCATCGCACATCCACGAGATCTTAGATGTGAATGTTCCAACTTGGCGATCAGTTCAGTACTCCGAGTCGTGAAATATCATATCCAACCTTTTTCATGATCGTAAACTACAATCTGTTCCACTACTGATAAACCGCGATCATTGCCCGCTCGGTTACGCACCCAATTTCCCTATAATTACCTCCATAATAATGGAACTTTTCGTATGACAGAAAAGGGGTCAAAGGGTCGACGGCGGGTGTCTGTCGCTCATTTGCATCCGTACCCGTGCTCCTCACTCAGGGTCACTTAAGAGCTGAAGCGCTCACCATCCAACCTCACCATCCATCTCTCTCTGAAACACTTGCTCCCCGTCGTGCCTGTGTCCCTCGGCCCCACAGGCAGTCTAATTTGTTCGCCGGCCACACAGCAATCCTCTATGTTTCAGAATAAACTGCTGGCCCACAGACCCGTCTGTGTTCCAGGGTTCGCCGCCTTACGACGGTCCCAAATCCCTGGTCTCTCTACCTCCGGTCACCAGGAAAGGCATAGAAAGGGTTATCCCCATTGACGGTCGTGCTTTACACATATTAGTGGGACAACCTCCGTCTCAGCTGACACCAATTCAAACCAAGCTTCCCGTTGGGTTCCTGTTCGATCACCTCTGTCCCTCTGTCTACCCGCGTCATTCTCCATTCCTTTCACTGGCATTCGCTCCCACGGAGTCCACTCATCCCTGTATCATATGGGCGCACTTGACCTGGTGCCGAACAGTCTAAGTTCTGCATCATCCTTCATGGAGCTAGGACAGGGCCCTGCCCAGGGAGCGTACAGTTCTGCCAGAGAAGTAGCTGCGGAACCACTTTCTTTCTCATTCGAGGTCACCGCCATGCCCTGGCTGCCATGTCCAGTGTGTCCCATGCCAGTTCTGCTTACTCCTCGGCCTCGAGCGTGATTTGATTCGTTCGCTCTTCGGATTCTTCACGATCTGATTATCTTACCAGCATCATCCCCTGAGTGATTCTTGTGGCGTGCTGGACTCCTTCCTGTCCAAGGAGGCACGTTTCCTCATCGGTTAACTGCATATCCAGAACTCATCGAGCTGACTAACCTTGGATTCGCATTCGAGACGGTTCTTGCGCATTCAGACCCGGGCAATTACTCAAAGTCAAATACGCCCGCTCCACCCGTGCGCAGCCTGAGCGCCTCGAGCTACCTCGTGTTGAGACGCTTCCAGCGACGCCTGGATCGTTACGTCTCGCTTCGATTACCGTCTTAAAACGTGCCCCGCACCGTTCACAATAGAATATACCATACGTGGTGCCGTCTGGCCGGATAAACCTAATAAGTACACGCCGCCTCAAAGGGCTCGCATCGCAAAAGCGGTTCAAACCCTTTCAGTACTGGCAAACAGGCAGACCGGCAATCCCCGGCTAAACACAGTGGCGCATCAGTCGACGCAGCATTGCAAGTCTGTTCGCTTTGCACTGGCGAACTCATCGGAACTGTTGGTCAACCGGTGGATCCTGCTGTACGGCTACAGTTGGAGTCCGTGGGTCCGTCAAAGATATGAACTGCGATTGCATTTCAAGAGGCGTCCTTTACGGAAGGATCAAAGAAGTACGTCGCGGCGCAAGTTGAAAGCATCTAATCTAGGTTCGCGACGTGGCTTCCGTCCGTTGGCGGGGTTCATTTGTATATCAGATCATATGACGGGGACGGAAAAACTAGCACGAGTCTGATTGGTCTCAGCGACTGCCTTCCCTGATCAACTCTATATGTCGCTCAGCGCTGATTCCCGCTCGAAGTTCTTCCGCGCCTGTATACTATATCTTGTCATTGGCCTGGATAATCGGGGGGACGAGTGTCCTGTCTTGGATGAAGTTGATGCGACGTGTGTCCGCGGGACCGACTCTAGTGTGACCTCCGCTGATGAAGCTGAAGACCGTTTACAGTGCTTGTGATCTCAGCCACGGCGTGTATGCCCATGGAGACTCGAGGGTCTCAAGTTCCGCCGTCGCCCAACTTGATGATGTACGTACCTGCCGACTAGAGCGTCCAACTCCACTTCATTTTCTGATGGGCCTCCTTCAAATTGCCTGGTATGTCAATCGTTTCTCGGGACACCCACAGTCATCTTATCTCCACTCCATTCTCTGATAAGTTCGGACTGCCAACTCTATCATCCCATCCGCTGCTTCTAATTATCCCCTCGACGCACGTGATCCGGGATGGAACGAACATATCGGACATTCTGTCGCTTGTCGTTGATTGCGTCGCCGTATCGCCGCTCGAATTGATTCGACAATGAATCGAGCTCATTGTCACTACTCGCAGCTGACCGTTGTAACATTGTACGCACCGCGCACAGCCCGCCAACCAGCGGGCAGACTCGGGCTCGGACGTGTCAAAGATACGCGACATCTTCCGACAAGGCACAGTCTAGACCATCGTCCGTCCCAGTGCCACTAATACGACATGCCTGCCCAGACGCTGGGATTCGTCGCCTATACGAACCCAACGATGCCGCAATCATGGGCACGAGGCCCCCATTTCCGACTACAGCGTCCTCCCATTTCCTGTCACCCAAGCCTGCGGCCGCACTGTGCCCGCAGCGTCGACGTGAAACACACACTATCGCGGGTATTCTCCGCCTCAGCCCGCCTCCAGAGTTCATTCGATAACGGCACCTATTCAATACAGGCAACGACGTCACTGTCAACGTCTGACGAGCGTATATGAAACGAACACAATCTGTCCAAGTCTAACATTGTACGACGCGTACGCGTTTGGTCATCTGATGCGACGGACAGGCGCAGCCCTGCGTGACGAGAGAGGGTGAGCATATCCAATGCATCCCAAGATGTGTCTTTGCTTCCCATTCCCAGCGGTTGTCGCCGTGGAACGCCACAGATCCGGGATGGAGGAGATATAGGTACCACTATCGGTATCTTCAGATACCGAGGTCGTGTGGGTGGCGTTGTTGGACGCTCGCGGAGGTGCGACAATGACGTCCTGCGGATTCGACCTTGTTTTGCTGGCCTGCCTGCCCACCCACGTCAACACAGACGGGTCACCGTTGACCAACGCGACGCATGCGACTGCACTTGGTCAGGAAACCGGCGCACCCACGCTTACGAACCCGTCGACATACCGTTGTCGTTGTTGTGTTGTCACCACCCACGTCTATGTCTCATCCACCGGACGACCGCCGATCTCCCACTCGTCTCCTCTCGCCGCTGACCTAGATCTGATCCGGTAACGCCACGCTTGTCAACCCTCAGGCGTCTATGCATGTGAACGCATCCTTTCTCTGGAAGCAAGGCGGTGATCCCTATGGGCAGACGCGGTCACCGTTCTTGGTCTTAAATTCCCTCGATCGACTGTGCGTCCAACGAGCCCGGCAAAGATCTGGTGTGCCATTATCAAATGCGCTGATGGAATGGAGAAGCCCATGATCGTCATCCGTGTTCCTCGTTCTTCGGGTGGCTCCGGGTTCTGCTCGCGGTATGGGTATATGAAAAAAAAAAAGTGAAGTGATGGCTTGCTCGGCGCGTGAGTATGGGTGTTACTTTGTGGACGCGTTTCGCAGGCTCACGTCAATCGGCTACTCAGGGGCGTCAAGTGCATGCTGTTTGAGAGGGGGGTCCGCCACGGTGGACCGTTGGGCGCCGGAGGAGCGTGTGTGTTGTTTATCGGCACCTTCTTCTCTCGTCCCAGATTGTGGGTATGCTTGTTCGGAGAACGGCGCTCGAGCTTGATCCGTGTTGTCATGTCACATCATATCGTTCTCCGCTCCCATCAATTCCTGATAGGACTCTATCTTACATTTTTAACACCCAACAAGCGGGACGGCTCCGAGACGCTGGGCCACAGAGTGGGTGCTCACACCCCTGGAATGGAATGCCCGTCTCGGTCCTACATAATGAACCAAGTTACATCAACGTCAACGTTGACCATCTCTCGGAGCTTTTTGTTCGATGGGATACCGCCGCTCGCGCTCTTGAGGACCTCTCTCATGACCACGTCATCGTTTCCGTCACCGCTGGAACCAACTCGTACCATGTATGATATGATGCCATATGCATCTCTCGTATCACATCATCTTTACCCAGCCAAACGCAGTAGGATCCGGAAACTCCCGTGTGAGCACGGTCCGGTTTATTCCAAGCCTCGGGTTGCCCTTCTGTAAGTAGTACGCACGAGTATCCAAGGAGACTGCAAACGTCTTGGATACCTCCAGTGCAGCCACGCTCGTCGACGAGACCGTCGATCGGCCGACTGAGCGCCTTTGACCACACCAAAGATGACACATGCAACACGGCACACGGGACCCATGGGAGCATGCTGCGCATTCCGAATTCGCTCGTTCGTCCCGATCACACGCTAGCCAAGGTCGTTCTGGCGTCCCAAGGAAACATTGTAGGCAGGCTCCACTCCGTCACCAGGGTGTATTCATGTGCAGTGTCCATGGCAACCCCTGAGCGCGGTTCAAATATTCATGCTAAGGACTCGACTTGGGAGACAAGTCCATGTCTGCGCGCGGGGTGCATGCGGGTGAGCGTGGTCACGCACGTCCACGGTCTCCATGTGTGTGGTGTTCGCTTTATTGAACCCCCCCTGATGCCTCTGACAGTGACGCGCTCCACAATTCTGTCGTTTCAAAAGAAGGATCACCAAGGCTGTGTGAGCCGCTGACGAAACCGCACGTATATGGGACTCTCGCATCGCGTTCTCTTCAGGGGTTATTCCGTTCTTCCCTCAGTTCATCATGTCTGATGAACGTTTCTCCCATCATGTTGTCCACCCGATATGTTCCGATAGCATGGCCCCTTGCCAGGGCATTCAACATTTGCGGCATCCAAGTCCGCAGCCAATCTTGCGATTGTCACGTTCCACACGCAAGCGCGTCAGGACCGCGACGCGGCACATATCGGTGCAAGCCATGAAATGCAGAACCATCACCCATGGTACAGGCTCTAACGATGCGATCATACCCGCACGATGGGTAATTTGTTAACATCGTCTGGATTCGCGGACTTGAATCATGTCTGCGGTCAGGCTACATCATCGAAAAGTACAGCACCGTATCCAGGAAGTGCTTTTGGCAAGCATCGTCCCGAGGACATACCCAAGAAAAGAACAGACAGCGGATCAAGTAGGAAACGTTACGGCCGAGTGCAACTATGGAGGGTATTGCGCCGGAGCATATTGAGATGGGTGGGACGGATGATAGTTTTGGTTGTGTGACAGATGCGACTGCATGTACGCCTGTTGCTGGGAATAGCCGCGAGGATGTTGAGCGGCGGTAGTTGTCAATATAAGAGGGGCCGCTGCTTCTTCACTGGAGAGGTAAAGCGTCAAGGACGCACGGGGAATGAACCGTCGTTCTACCTACCCGAACACAGTCTTAATAAGGTCATCCAATATCGCCTCTTTCTTCAACTTTTCTTCTCCTACTTGGGCGCGCACCACTCTACACATATATTACATCGATCCTTGGGATCCCGAGAGACCCAGACTCACCTCAACTCTTCAATGAGTGCGGCATGAGTGTCCAGGGCGTATCGCAATTTAGCTTTCTGGACTACATACTTGACGAGCGCAGGCGAGCGGCCAAGTATGAGGCCCGTATTGGGATCCATAAGACGGACGAGATGGAGAGGTATGCCATCGTCCTCGTCCTCGTCATCAAACCCATCGTCGACACGTTCATCCTGCTGGGGCATGGCATTGTCAAAGTAGTCTGCGCCGGGGGCGCCTGCCTCTGAAGGTGATCGAGGTTCGACTTTGAACGTGCTGAACGCTGAGGGAGGCTCGGTGGGCGCTGTGTTTGGGGTGCCGGGTTGAGGCGAATCCCCGCGTTTGCGTTTGCGAGATCCACCGCGACCAGATGGAGGCGGAGGCATATTGTGCTGGAGGCGCATGTGCTTTGCGAGGGCGTCGGAGCGAGTAAACGATTTGTCGCATTCTTTGCAAGGTCAGATGAGGCCGAGAACGCTTCGAGGAAAGTCGACTTGCCTGGTCGTGAGCAGATAAAGGGCTTCTCGCCCGTGTGCGAGCGTATATGCGAAATGAGCGCGAACCGGGACGTCTGAGCGAGTCCACGGCGGGTGCATGTGGCCCATTCGCAAGTGTAGTTTGACTTGTGAACCCCGATGTGTGCTGGCGCGTGGCGTGACACATTTGGAGATGCGGTAGGAGAGGAGATGCTTACTGGTGTGGATGTGCTCGATAAGAGTGGGTAGGTGGGTGAATGGGACGCCACAATCGTCCCAGAGACACGTTACGGTGTCGGCGCCTTGCTCTGCGGTGGGCGCCGTGGACGACGGCCCTGGTGAGCCTGTGGCTTCATCTGGGGCTGTCGTTGGCGCGTTACCGGCTTCGCTCTCGGACGAGGAGTCATCATACTTGAGCGAGGACTGCGAAAAGGACGGTGATGGCGAGCGGAATGCAGACACAGGCGTGTACATCGTGGCCCGCGTCGAGTAGATGTTTGTCCATGTTTGTTCCCGAGAATTGCATGACCATGCGCACTCCGACTTGAGGTGCAGTGTCGCAGGTCTGTGAGTACTTTCAGCACTTTTCATCCTAACGGTCTAACTGCAAGCATTTCAATAGCATACTAGTAGGTACTTCATGTTTCGCAGAGGATGCACGGGTGCGGACGATTCGCGTGATTCTTTTCATTCCACAAACTCCCTTGCGGCCTTGCTCGTGTAACATGTGCGATGTCTTCCACGACATGCTAATGGTCCATCGTGATCAATTTCGCGTTTGGATTCGGAATGTGTCCCTTGAGGAACATCACCACTTCTTCGGACACTTTATCTCTCTCTCCCGCCAAGATTTTCTGCCAAGATCAGTGCATCGGCCCCAATCTTTGCGTACTGTGGGTCAGCCGCGTTTGAGCACGCGAGCGCGTATCCTTCTACAGGAGTGCTGAGGAGCTTGATCGAGCAAAGTGGCGAGTGAGATCGTAAGTGAACACCGTGACACGCTCGCTTTCAAGAGTATCGGCAACGGTGCTTGATGTCTGACATCACGATTCCGATCCTAGATCAATGTGATGTGTGCACGACAATGTGGTTGGAGTGATTCGACAGCCGAACCGAGGCCGTGTGCTCTCTGGTGATGAAACTACGAAAGAATGTCTTGTCATCCGCGTGATCTATGCAACCGATGCGTACGCTCAGTATGTAACCCTCCTTCCGCACAATTTCAAGGACGAGTCTCGCCGTTACCAAGTCAGCGAGATGACAACTACAGCGATAGATAAGAGAGTGCATTGACGTAAGAACAAGTACCGAGGCCACGAGGCGAATTGCGATGAAAGACACATGTGCGTGGGGCTCCTACAAATAAACCACCTACCTTTACTGTTACCGCTATGACAATGTCTCCCGAATCACAGCGGAAGTCTAATGAGGGTGAGCAGCTGCGCGAGACCAGTAAGGGTGGGCTACTACTTATAAAGGGTTCGCGAATCAGCAGTTCACTTCGGAGATGTTCCCCCCGTGGGATTGTTCCAAGATCAAAGCGAGATAATTGGGACTGTGATACTGACTCGGACGGACTCGAGGCCCCAAGTGCTGGAGGACGAAGATTCCGATTCCACTGGCCAGCTAAGTATCGCAAAAACCATACTCAAGATCGATGGAGGATACGACATACATTCCGTCGCGTTCCTCATGGAGGGGAAACACATATTGAGTGGAGGACGAAAAGAGAATGTTCGATATGGCAATTGGAGGACGGCGAGGAAGTTGGACCATCAATGAATGCGGGGGGGGGGTTGTCAACAGCATTGCTGTGTCAAGAAATGGGAAGTAGATCGTAGGAGGATCGGGTCAGGGACATGTGTCTGTGTGGAGTGTGCGGAACCACCAGCGGGCGAACCAGATCAAAGGACATACAAGGGGAGTTACTGCAGTGGACATCTCCCACGATGGGACCAAATCGCGAGCGGATCGCACGACAAGACTGTCTGCACCCGGTTGCGTCGCACGGGCGAGCGTCTGGTGACACTGCAGAACGACAACTGGGTGGCCGCGGTAAAATTCTCACTTGACGGGAGCCTTCTTGCCACCGCTACATGGAATCGCGACTCTGTTCGCATCTACAACAGCGCGGGTGGCCGTCTCAGCGTCGAATCCCCAGTCAGCGTTGGCTCGACTTTAAATCAATGTCTTGCGTGGGATCACGATAGCAAATACCTCTACGCTATCTCTCGTTTAAACACGATCCACTACATCGACGTGTCCACCGGAGAAACACTCCCGCGATGCCTTATCCGCACCGAAGGCTGCAGAAACTATACATGTATCGCTCTGCCAAGCAATCATAAACTCATCACAGCCTCTTCCGACTCGTCAATATCGTTTTGGGATATGACAACACACAGGAAAATCGGGTCTGACATCGACTGCGGTGACGACAGGGTTTGGGCAATAGCAATTTCGGAGAACTATGACATTGTAATTGGTCATGGCCAGACAATCACTGTTCGGAAACTTGGTGATATCCTCCCTTCTCACTATGTTGACAATGTGGGTGTATATAGACTGATAGGCTTAACATGTGCCTCACTACCTCGAGTTGCAACTGACAACCCAGCAGAACGTGGATCCCGGAGAAAGAATCATGTCTCGTGCACAGGGCGAGCAATCAGGTGCGTGTATGACTAAACTTAGTCTAAACTACCCACCGGTTATCTGACACCAGAATCCGTTAGACGAAAAGATGGACAATCTCACGAAAGCCGTGCGGGAACTTAGGAATGAACTTGCAATGCTCCAGGGCCACTATGACGCGCAGTCGCACGAACTAACATCGGCACAAAAAGAGCTCAAGACGTTAAAGTCGTCCAATGAAGCCAAAGATCACAAAATCGACGCACTTACCGCCGACGTGGACCACTGGAAACGTCTAATAAGGCCAAAGCAGAGGATCTCGCTGCTGCGCACAAGGAACTCGAAGAGCGCCGTGCGTGAGGAACTTCGGTTCTCCTAGTCTCGAGCAATCCAGATCCGGAAATTGTACAACGAGCGGCTCAGACAGCTCAAGTCCACCGTCGAAGAAAGTCAACGTACACTATTTCCTGTGCATAGTTTCGTCACCCAGGCAGACGCACGTGCGGAGATGAATATCATCGAGACGCTCCAACGACTCAACGAGAGCATTCAGTGGAGTTCCGTATTCATGTCAGATCGTGTCATCCATCATTTACAGCCATGCGCTACGAACCCGACAGAGGAACAACTTTCAAATACAAAAAGGGTTTCTGAATCCATCGGTCAGTCCTTGGTGAACCGATTGCGGTGCAATTCGCGGGCTGAAGTGGTTACGTATCTTCCTATCGCGCTTCGTGCCTACCTCATCCACCACTTGTATGGTATCATTTCTTCGTGGTCCACCGATAGTGGACCCAACGTGTTCATTCGTGGATTGTATGGAATAGTCCGGAAATCAGGTGAAGAACTGAATCTCATCAATTGTTCTGCAGACGGTAGATAACAGAGACTCAAACAATATCTTGTCGTTGGCGATCGCTGACCTACGCCTCTATCTCACCGACCTGTTCAAGTAGCCCAGGCACCTACGATGGTCGGGCTCCCCGATATCGTCGTCGTCGCGGGTTGCGCCCCTTCTACCTCCGATGCGAAAGATATGATCGCGTCGAAATTCCGGGATCCGATATCGATTATCCTTGCCATCGCGGGGCAGCTCGCCAAGTCGATCATGGATGCCCTGTCGGCCGATTATCGAGTCGACGCCATTCGTCCAGCAGAGATATTAGATGAAAGGACGATGGAGGTCGACATGGCTGGTCAAGCAAAGAGATCGAGGAACCAGAGGGTGTTGTGCACCACTCAGTTGGGCTTATCAAAGGAGGTGATTGCGCAGTCGAAATTCGGATGCAACAAGATGAATACCGTGACAATGATAAATATAGTCAAAGCAAAGGTTCTTCCTGGTTAGGAAGTGAAATTGGTGCAGTGCCATCATCTCAGATATTCCGTTTCGACGTGTCTTTGTCTGAAGTCCATTTATTTCCGATCGCTTTGTAGCTTCGGGTTTCCTGGATAGGAAATGAGATTGGTGCGGTACCCTCTTCCTTTTTGTCTCAAGGCCATCATATTTGATTGCCCACTGTGTTTGTATCGTTCTTCGGCTACTTTCAAGTCGTTCCAAGTTCACTTGCATTTCAAATGCCATCACGGTGCTTTTTCACCCTACTGCCTCATATCAGACATGTTCCGGTGTCCGTCATCCTGCGAAGAACGGTTGTGTCACCCTCGTAACACGCAAGAATGGTATATGTATTTAATACCGGAGTATCCATTCATTTACGAGGGTCCACGGTAAACGTTGTTCGCAATGTCGGTGGACTCCTTGATACGACTATAACTGTCCTTGGCGCATCATCCAACACGGACTCGGCTCATTACCGACAACAAATCCCCATCGTCCACGCAGCTCGAGACATGCGAGCACCGTCGTTGCTTACAGGTTGGCAACGAACTGCTGCACCGTGGCCACGACGCGACCAAGGTATAAACCCACCCCTAGTTCTACCAATTGGCGGCGTTCACTAGCCTCCGATATGCATGGTGTACATGATCGTCGGCAGGCCGCAGGCTCACCTTGTGCAATTCTCTCGAGACCTTGCCAGTGCCCGATGCCCAGGCCCATGCCGCTTTCAAAGCTTAATGGCATGAGACAAGCGTACTGTGACCCGTCCCAGAATGTTACCCTCGAATTTCGTCTAACTACTATATCGTCGAGCTTGTGACCTACATATTGGGTACGACCCGCGTGAAGAACGGGTTTACTTAGAACAAGAGAGACGGCTCACGGGACCCAAGCAAGAATGGAAACATGGTTCGTGACCAGCAATCACATCTAGTGCCTCGTTGGTATGGTGAGCATTAGGACCTTGGATGGCGAGAAACCGCGTTTGCGATTCTCCGCTGACCGTTCTCCAAACAATCTTCGTTGCTTCTCAGGACCAGCGATATATTTCCTAGTAAGGAATGCAGCACCTTAGGGGTAGTGCAGTAGGTCCCTCGACAATTGCAAACGCACGTATGGGAGTTCCCGGAATTGCAGTCTTGCGTGACCCATGTCCATGTCCATGTAAGAAGAAAAAATCCTTCCGTGTAGAGATTCGACCGCAGTTCATGCTACCGTCGAGGCAGCAATATGTGCCCAACTAGTAGTGGGTATAGTATCCTGAGTCTGGCTTGGACGGCGATCAATCCGTCCTTGCGCACGGCCTCCGCCCACGTTGTAAACGTTCACACCGACTTCGATAAATTGCTTCAGAAAGTCGAGAAGAATTGGCAATATTACATTAGCCGCAGTCGCATCTTGAGCGAGGCGCTCACTTAATTTCGCGACTGTGGCAGGATTAGCTGCGGCTAGAGTCGCCGCTATCATCCGTGCAGCCTGGGTGCCCCGGTCAGCATACGTGGAACCTGATCCGGTCATCATAGAACATACCCCGCCCATGGAGTAGCCTATTACGATTGCCCGTTCCGCGTCCCTGGCATGTACTATAGCCAGCACTGCCCTCGCACTTTCTGCGTAATTAACGATGGTGACCCCATTACCGCTCAGCGTTCAGGTCGAACGGATAAAAAGTAAGCCCAGAGGTTTCTCCCACGGGCCTGGGATGTACCGAGGATATCATTGCATCTCACACAAGTAAAGGCCGCCATCCGCGAGTCATTTATATCGGACAAGGAGTACTAGCGGAGGCCAGTCCGCCTCCCGAGCGTACTTTTCCTCACACGCGCCGCACCTAGACAAACTCACAGCGAAAGCACAAAAATCACCATCAAGCTTCCTTGGGAGATATCGACCATCTATTTTGAAGTCCTCCGGCAATCCGGCCGGACGACGAAGAGGACGAAGAGGATATTGAGGCACACGAGGCCTCGATCCAGCGCTTGAAAGAGGCCGACGACGCGACGCGACAGATGACGCGCGAGGAATACCAACATTATTCCGACTGTCGGCAGGCCAGTTCTACCTATCGTAAAGGTACGGGTGCGCGTCCGTTCGTACCTTGTCCATGCTAGCACGGCACACAGCAAAACGCTTTCGAGATTTCCTAAACCTCCCGCCTCTCCTCGACCTGAAAGTCAACGACGACACGGTCGATATCGTCGGCTTCCTCGCCTTTGAGATGGTCCGTTCTCTCACCTTGGCTGGTCTCGACAAGAAATCACTTGAGGAGTCTTATCTACGGGATGACTACACTCCGTCGTCGTCGTCGCCTCTCCTTGGGAAACGGAAAGCGGTCGGGATGGGTATGGATGGCGGGAAACGCGCACGAAGAGACGGTGGGGATGACGAGGATGCACCACTACCGACGAGCTCGTTGTTCCTTCCCCCTCCCGAAGCACGGACGGCGTTGCGGCCGGAACATATCCAGGATGCGTTTCCGAGAATGCAAGGCGATTGGGTATATCATCGCAGTGCCGGGATGAGGAATTGGAGAGCCGGTCTGATCCGGACGCGGACCAGTTTGATATGAGAGTATGAGAGCAGTTGTCGTACGTTCCGAGTTGCACATCTGTTGTTTCGTATATTTGCCCATCGACTACTGTACATTGCTCCGTATGTAGCCGTAATTGACATGTTTCTGTAGGATTCTACCTGCTCGATCTCACAAGTTGCAGGTCTCAGGGACGACGAACGACCGACTTCGTCGTACCGACGCCCTAAGCCAATTGTTCCAGCCCTCCCGTGACGCCGTCCAACCCACGTAGCACCTCGACGTGATTCGGCCACATGTGTCAACTAGGGCCCAACCCGCCACAGAAAACGACGCGTGATCTTGCCCTCCACCCATCCTACTATCAGCGCCACCGAATATCGAGCACACCCGCTATGGCCGTGCGTAAAACGACCCCACGGCCATGAGTACCTTTTTGCTCGCTCCCATCGTCGTCGGTCTTGGCGTTGTCCCGTGCACACGTGCGGCTGGGAGAGGGTGTCTCCACGTACACAGCCCCTTGTGTCGCCTCGATAGACACGGCGTCGAACTTAAAGGTATACGTCGGCGGCGCCACTATAACGGCCAGGTCGTGGTGATAGGTAAGAACCCACACAGGTTGGCGAGGAAGCCAGGGCATAGAGAACCACCAACGCGCATATGTGGCGATGTGATTTCGTCCTCTAAGATGTAGAAACACGAGACAGCGCGTAGACGATAACGCGCTTGGAGAGGCGTCCACGTGTCCCCAAACGTCGTCTGGAAGCACCTAACGGTATGCACACGTTGGTGCCACGCCAGTCATCGATGACCCCACCG
>JBBPMU010000314.1:0-29467 GCA_038090475.1 Wakefieldia striispora | reverse complement strand
GTCAGGCTCATGATCACGGTGTATTACTTGGATCGTCTTCCACAGATGTTACGAGAAGATAGTCTGTTTGTGGCAGCCCG
Source organism: Wakefieldia striispora (assembly GCA_038090475.1). Classification (NCBI taxonomy): domain Eukaryota; kingdom Fungi; phylum Basidiomycota; class Agaricomycetes; order Agaricales; family Hymenogastraceae; genus Wakefieldia; species Wakefieldia striispora. The sequence goes on along the minus strand of JBBPMU010000314.1, from coordinate 29,387 downwards.
TCGAGTCCGGCCAGGTTGGGAGACCCAGGTGATATATGTGCGGAACAACGAGACTGGAGACTTGGAGTCCACACAGATATCGATTGAGGATTACATCTGAATCTTAGATCAGATGGTAACTGGCTACTATACTTCTTGGGGTTGTCCGTCGTTAAGCAACTGTTACAGTATACATATGGGCCAAGGAAGACATCATTTCATAGGTACCCCGAGGTATGTCACAATGAATCAACAGGTTCACGGACCAGTATGTCTTCAGTTGACGACAGTTCCGTGTGCAAAGTACAATAAAGCTGCATCCCGTTCGAGACACTTGGTCTGGTCAGGAACAGCGGGTTGTCTTCATTGCCAAATTTTGTTTTTGACCTTTCGTTGCGTTTGACACCAGAAGCATTGGAGCGAGATAACCCGCTTCTGGCATGCCAATTACAGTATCCTGACTGTCAACATTATGTAATACAATTCACAAGGGGAGAGATCAGCCAGTACTACTTTTACTGATGGTAATGCAATCTCTCCGGAGATCCTATCAACATAGTGAAGAAATGAATCGGTTCAGGTTCAGCTTAGCATGTATAAGAGTGGCCAATGGTCAACTGTTTATTTGCGCCGCCTACCTGGATCTCGGTAATCCCTCACCGCTCTCTCGCTCGTACCCGGCTCGCACGACTTGGAAGTGAGGGAATCACCTCATTTCCATGACTTGGGCTGCATAATGCGAATATCGCATACACTCAACTAATCCCGCTACATGCAGACAACAAGTTCTGAGTCCAAGAAACCTGGCCATATCACGCACACTATACACTGATGGCGGGAACAACACAGACAGAACTGTCACAGAAGCAAACGGGCGCCTCGTCAATCTGGCTCCAGACTTTCACGGGTCTACATCCGGCTCGAGCAGTTTGATCTCCCAACCTGGCCAGACCTGACGAGCGGCTGCAAGAAGACCATCTTTTTCTGAGCCCCATCCCCGTAGCGGCATAATTTCACAAGCGTTGATCAATAAGCTGGTCACCGGAAGTGCCGCAGGCGAGTCCAAAGCATGACTCCTCTTAAACGCTTCTGCCCGCCGTTCGATCATCCGGTGCGTCGCGTAAACAGGGGTGATCGTCAAGTGCTTCAAGCGGGGCATCTCAACAATAACCGAGTCCAGTACATATTCCTCGTTTATGCCCGGGCGAGATCCTCCCATCCCAATATGCAGCACGACTAGAGATCTGGAGACACCATACAACACAGACCGCAAGCCACTATGTGTCAACCGATCTGGCCGGGCTATCTTGAGACGTTCGAGTGAAGATGAGGAGGAGCTCAGGATGTGGCTCAGGTGTCCATCACCGCATCTGGACCACAAGATAGCGTCGGTGAGGGAGTATCGAGGTAGGGTTGTCGGTGCAGGGTCATTCCACCGGCCTGAGGAGGGCTCTAATATCGACATCGAGAGATGCTTCAAGGAGGACCACGTCGCGAGGTAAGCCGCAACGGCGTTGAATCTACCTGTCACTTCGACTGCTTCTATCTTGTCTAACGCTCTCGGCGCGTCCAAGTAGTCGCCTGGTAAACCGATGTTCCAACGCAAGGTGAACGTTAGAGATCGAAGGTTCCTCGCTAGCCGAAGAATAGACAAGAAGCTTGCGACAAACCGCTCAATCCGGACTCGCTCTGAGGGTGGCCTTGATGGTCTCGGCAGGAATGGCGACTCGGAAATGTCCAGTTTGTATGAAAGAAATCTCCAGAGGGGATGTCGGAAAAAGTAGTCTGGTGATAGATGTGTGATGGAAAGTGCGAGAGTTGGGCGTAAAGCGAGCGCGTTCGCGAATCTGCAAATCTCGGGAGGATAGCATGCGGTCGGGCGGCGCCCCCTTGAGTAGTGAAAGTCCTTCAACAATAAGTCAAGTGCACATGTCCACCGTTTGCAGACTAATGCACAGACGAGGAGACTTCTCCGCCACTGGCTGTTTACGTCTGATGACTCGGAGAAGTTTTGGAAGAGCAAGAGCAAGACTTCTGTCGGGAGGGGGATAGCTTCGTGAACATGGGGTAGAGCAACTGGCTGAACACGTATAACGCGTCCAACGGTGGAAGAATTGTGAAGAGGACAGCCACTGCCGTGCCGACCCGGGGTGTACAGGCGTGGTGAACTTGTAAACGAAACAGAGACGCTCTGCGTGTCTGCTGTCAACGGTTGGTTAATCTCTATCCATGTCTGGCAAAGTGGATTTCTTAAATCTTTGAACGTGAGTCCTCCCGTCGGCCGCAACTCGCCGCTTATTGCGAGTTGGCAATTTAAATCCACGTCCCAGATATCTGGCATATACAGGATCGATTCAATCTCGAAGTTTATGTCGAGGATAGGCAATGACGCGTTTCGCCTAGTAACCTCGGCTTCGAGTGGGACGGACTCGTCGGAAGTGCGATTGATGATGGATGGACTCGATAATGACTCAGGCGCAAATTTCTGAGATCCACCGGTTCAGCCTGAATGGGATGCCTGCGACAACAAAAAATATACATACCCACTCGTCTAATATCCTTTCAGCCGATACGCTGTCTTTGTAGCCGATATTGATGCGAATACTGGAGAATAGCTGCTGAGCATCATGGTCGAAGAACACGGAGATAACGGTCTCTGTCAAGTTGGATGACCGCTGGGGGCCTTGAGCTTCTGAATTGTACTCAAATATGTGGCATCCAGACTGTACGATCATGATGCTGGACCGGTGGGAAAGGGACTCGGAGCACATTTCCGAGTCGCCACTCTTCAAGTGGGTACACGCGCATCGTACGTAGTTTTTCAAACACATCTGAGCCCGGACAATCAACTAATTGTCCCACTAATTGGTACTCTCAAATGTGGTGTGGACCATTGTTGAACTGAGCGCTGAGCCCGAGGAAAGGCGTTGATTCTCTCAATACGGGCTCAATGTCTCACAAATGTCAAGTGGGCTGCCGTCGGTGGCATAGCGGGAGCAAGCACGAAAGATGCCGCAAGATTTGTCGCATTGTATCAGGTTAATGAAGGACACCGATATCAAAACGAGCAGGACATGTGTATCACGACAATCTATATTTTTGTGAGAACAAGCGATAGTTAGGTCGATATTAGCTATGCGGGTCGGTCACGATAGAACAGGAAAATTTGGCGAGTCATCTATCGTGCCACGCCTTTCAAGGTATGGCTACCCAATTGGCAAGAAGCTTAGCAAAGTTGGGCGTTCCGAGTCCGGTGACAGGATCCCAACCATGGCTCGTATTGAAGCCCAGCGTGCCACAACCGGGGTTGGTGCCGTTAGTGATGTCGTTGAAAGCGTCGGAGAAGTTCATGGCATAGATCTGTGTTTACATGAGTCGGGCTGGTCTCCAAGGAGGAAAAAAGAGGTGCGCACAAGAGGGTTGATGAATCCGATCGGTCCTTTCCCCAGCGCGATACGTGCATCATTTACCATCGCGAGCATGGCTCCCACAACGGGGGACGACGCAGACGTGCCGTATACAAGAGTGAAATTGCCGTCAACCTGGCGGTGCACCAGTCACCAACACAGGATTTCCATGCTCCAATGAGACGACTTCACTTACCGCAATCACATAGTTGGCACCGTTGGCGGAGATGTCAGGGTATGCACGGGACTAAGTGGTGAATAACAAGTGAACAATTAGGGCTATTCGACGAACACATCTAGCATACCTTCCCAGTCGAATTCCAGATGTCACTAGGGTATGATGGTGGGGTAAGCTTCAAATACGAAGTGACGGCATTCTTCTGGTATTCGGGCAATGGAAAGTAGTTGCTGAATCCACCACCAGAGTAGATGACTTGTTCACATGCAGACTCCGGGTCAAAGACGGTTCTTCCAGGATCGACTTGGGTTGCACCAACAGAAGTGACGTAGGGGCAAGTGGAGGGGAAGGTAGGGTTGAAAATCTTGCCGGTGGTAGATTGAGAGCCTGCCGGAAATATTTCAGTAAGAAAGTATCATTATGTAGAGAAGGGGACAATACCATCTGGATTGAGACACATACGATTGTTGCTGGCGACACCCCCGTCGCCAGAGCTAAACAAGAAAGTGACACCCATAAGACCAAGTTTAGCATATTCAGCACATTGGCGCGACGCATAGGCAAGTGTCAAGTCGGTCTCAGTGTATGCATAGGAGGTAGAGATCACGTTGGTAGGTTTGACGGTACCACAGTCTTCGGGGCCAGCATATCCACCGGGTCGATTATCGGGGTAAACACCATCCTGGTTCGGGTCGTCGCCACCGTCAAAGGTGCAATAGGAACCATCAAGAGCATCAAGAAAATTATTGAAGGATGCACCTAGAAAAGCACATTTTTCTCAGTCAGAAAACGAGTTGTGTAGTGTGCGATCAAATTCAGACCTTCCACCAGGTCACCGACTTGATACAAAGTAATGTTTTGTGCCTTGGTGACGAGATTCATGGCATACTCGAGATCGAGACTGGACTCCCCGTTGATATCAAATGTCTCTTGCGTGCTGAACGCACCTGGTAAAGTGTAAGCAACCTTGTATTGGAGCTAACGTGTGGAATCGGAGCAGACCTCCATCGATAGAGACCATGTTGGGGCTGACACCGTCAAGATCTGAACAAAATTTATTGGCGAACAAATTGAGGTCGTCCTGGCGGTATGATTGGGGGGTATATTCGACTACACGCTGCTTCAAAGTGAGTTCGTTCAACTATGCTACAGAACTCACCAATCCCATAGCTGTTTTTCTCGGGAACCTGCGGCTGATACACAAAACTATACAAACTACGAACACATGCAGGAGTGATCTGTTGATCGCAGTTTTCGATCTGGTCCAAAATCTCGCTTAACGAGCCTCCGGCAGTTTTCGGACCGTTACCACTGCTAGGCTGACCGACATTCCTCAGTAGTTGGCCATCACCACCAGAGCGCCTGGACAATTTGGCATCAAAGTGAACGGTAGGCGTGACAAAGTCAACATGGGGCACCAAGTTCTCGGGAAGATAATAACTTTCACATGCTAATAATACAATGTTGCATGCGTTCGATACGTTGGTTAGACGCGCTTTGGAATTGACATATATACAACTCACCGACGAGTTCGGCACCTGTGTCGTGTCCATACACATTGTAGTTCGTATGCAGAAGATCCTCCGCTTCCCGGACGGTTGCCTTGAACTCAAGCCACCCACCGGAGGCGGAGAGTCCGATCCGATGGCCCTCGATACCGCTCTCAAGTAGCCAGTCCCAGACAGCATCGACGGATGCGTGGCTCGGGGCGAACGTAGAGGCGACCTTGGCAGCGGACCAGTGTTTGCCGTAGTTGGGCGAGTCGGGATGAGAGACATCATAGAGAAATTCATCCAAGTTCTGGAGGTTAGACTGTGCGAGCGCGAACCGGAGCGGGATGGTGGCCAACGCGTGGTGCTTGCGGGATACGCGCCATCCTGGGGGGACGTGTGAGCGGCGCTCGTGCAGGGTCCAACGGGAAAGAACGGGATCCGAATAAGCAGCAAGGCCAAGGGACAAACATATGAATGGGAGAAGGCGGCGCATTACAGACGAGAAGGCGAGAGGGGAAAAATGGAAAACGTACAAAGGAGCGGAAGGCCGTTAAATATCGGTTGGTGGGGCGCGCATTGAAAGGCGTTAAGCAGCAGAATTAGATGAGCAGACTCTGAGCTCGGCCATTATGTGCAGAGCAACAATACGTAAATCGAATTTCCGCCCTATATGACCACCGGAGCAATTTGATTGCCCGGGCCTAGCAACCAGTATGCATTTGCCTGGATGCTGCCTGGCTGTTACTATTAGAGATATGCATAGACACATGTCAGAGAATCTCACATCTCCGCTGGCCGATTGCTAAGTCTCCCCACATGAGAAGCACGAGCCTTGAGCCGACAAAGAAACAAGGTTCCATGCAGGTCGGCGATAACGACATATCTTTCATCTGCATAGCTGACATCGTGAGAGATCGTCAGAGAGATCGTAGCACTATGTACTTACTGTGAGGAGTGGATCCTAGGATGACATAACTTCTGGCCACTGCCTGTTCACCGACGATGTTCTTCGATATACGTTTGGTCTAGTTGGTTTTTGCAGGTAGGACGATATATCTATGCCAGTGAAGAATGACTGGATGTCCATACCCCTCCGCTAAGTCAACGGTCTCGATACTACGTCTGGGAAAACGGACTTTGTGCCACTACAAGGTTGTGAATGTTGACTTGACAGTTGGATTCAATGTCAGACTGCCTGGCCCTATTCGTCAGTTCTTCTCACTCCGTATATGCCTGGGAATGCGTTCGCCAGAAACTCGAGGCGGATGTGAGGGTTGAGTTGTGATGATGGTCGGAGTATACGGGCCGTCAGTGGTGGGGGTGCAGAGTTGTACTTGGAGTAGGCGTACGAACCGGTTACGGGTGAGAGAGCGAGCGTGGTTGTCGTCAAGGATCCCGCGATGAGGATTACCCAGAATCGGAAGGCTCTAAGTTGGCGACGCCGAGAAGGGGTTTATGGCTCCACATACGAGAGAATGCGTTCATGGACTCCGAGAGCGATACCTGGAAGTAATCATTTAATTAGTCTATGAGGGATCCCTGTATCAGGCGACTGAGAGATCGCTGTAACATTCACAAGTCTCTTTGCCGTGCAGGGCCGTAGCGCGAGCAGTCTGGAAGAACAAAGATCAGGCGTTTCCCCGGTCGACAGATCGTGGCGATCACTTTATCCAGTGATCACACCTCGTATGGACACCCTTCGATAGGATACATGCTAGGGTAGATCATGCACTGTAAAGGCACTACATGATCTCGTCAATCCAACTCATACGTATTGAACTATGTATCGCTTCAGCGACCAATTCCACCCAGGTCTAAGTGTGGCCACGTACGATGCATTCTTCAAATAGGACGCTGGAATTGACAATACTCTGGTACACCATCTGCGCAACAATCTGAGGGAGGCCAACAGCAGGTGCGTCGTCTATCGCGCCTTGTATTACTTGTTGGTTCCGCGTTGGGTCGTTGACGCTCGCTTCTGTGCTCTTGAAGCGCGTGGCTTCCCTGACATATGCTGCCCTATCCAATTTACATCAGGATAAAATCGTACATCAATATTGGACGTTTCCATAGCAGTACCGCACCTCGTCGACAAGAGCTGTAACATTTTGGCGTCAATATCGTCAAGCGCAGCTCGGACTTGATCGAGCGATGAGCAGCATGTCGTCCCGTTTGCATACTCAATCGTCGGTTCGCCCCATGGCACCATTCTCGTCGCATTCGACGCCGGGACATCGGGCAGTGGGATGTAGTGGCAGGACTCGGAGCAATGGGGCACTGAGGTAGCCCAGAGCACATCGCACGATGCCAGTGCAACGGCCAAGGAACAGAGAACAGAAAACTTCATCGTGGTGAGTTCGCCAACAGAAGTACGTCCAACGCCGACCCGGACGGCTCCATTATTGTGAGGTGGCGTCACAGTTTACGTCAAGGCTTCTTTTCCTATCTTTGGGGCATCTGAAGGGAAAGATCGGGAGCAATCTAGTAGTGAGTGGTAAACTTGAACCTACCAAGGATGAAGTAAGTTTACCCCTTGCCTCCCCGCTTCTCTGCAGTGACACCCGACTCATTGTCTGATTGGAAGACTGTGCAAGTCGTTCGGATAGGTATGGTGGAACGCATACTCACCACACCACTGCTTTACGATCGCGAGCCTGCTCTCGGATACTTCCAATCTTGACATGACTCTCGCATGTCGTGCAAAGCCACGGTAGTGAGTGTGTTATTGGAAAACAGTAACCTATTCCTGGCACGGGTACTATCTCAGGCCGTTGCTAATATGATCTCCTCGTGTACGAACGATTTCTACCTTTGATGTCAGATGAACTCGGACCCGTTGGCGTCACCCCACATCGAGTTTCCTCAACGACTGGCTTCAACATGAGACAATAAATAATTCAAAAATCGCATAGTACAAAGCACCAACCGTTCAGACCGAGAATGCCCTGCCCGCACTGAAAAGCGCACTCGTCGACTTGCTCACCACAGCCCACTCTGGCAAAAACTGTATCACCTCCTCCAACGATGGGATCTTCCCCCCGGACCGGCCTCCCCCGACCGTCGCCCGCTCATACTCGTCCCAACCGCAGCTCACCCGTCCTCGGACTGGCTCCAACACGTCATCGTCACTGTCCTTCCACTCCACCGTTACCTCAAACTCTTTCCCAAACTCGCGACTCCAGAGTTGAATTTGACCTAGCCCCACCTCGGGTATCTCGTATCCCTTCTGAAGGCCCTTGTCCCCATCCCCGGTGATGCTAAACCTGGAAATGCGCCGGTTGGCGAACGCGATGGTGCAGAATCGCGTGTTGAGGCCTTGAACAGTAATCCGAGCGTCGTGCGGTCCCGTGCGATCCACGGAATAGGATACCCACGGCACCTCAATGCCATTGTAAAATGTATCCTTTCCGCCAGGCGAGGGTGCCATTTCCGCATCGACCTCCCATGAGCATGTCTGAAGGCCCAGTTTATCCGGTGCATCGTAGCACGTCAGAGACTTGCCGAACGCAGATGGGAACTCCGGGATAATGTGACGAGCTAAGAATTTCTTGGGTCCGGTGATCGCGGTTGTTATATGCTCGGGTCCAGTCCCTGAACTCGAAAGGTTCACGGTTTGGAAGAAATATAATTTGAGAGGTGCATCTTGTGAGAACGGGAATGCGGTCCAAGTGTATGCAGTCGAGACTAAGAAAATAGCGAGTACGAGGAACGTAAGCCATCGATGTACGTTGATGCTGAATGGAGACATGGGTAAAACGAGCAGGACAGCCAAAAAGGATAGGATGCTGTAAGCTGAAGCATTGAAGTTTAACCTCGTGAGTAAAGACGACCCTGCATGATACCTTGTTGAATAATACTTACTCGACGTAGTGCTGTTCCCATCTGTAAGAGTTTGATTCACCGCGCCTAGGACCATGACTGAAATGTGGAACACCAATATGACTGGAAACGGGACCACGAGAAGTAACTGCAAAATCCACCATCCAATAGCTCCTTCATCAGGGGTTGGTGGAAGCGGGCGTAGGCGTTCCCGCGGTACAAGCGGTGTGGTCTCTGTAGGCTCGGAGTCCTCCACGATCCTGGTTGATGACCGTTGTTCATTTACTTCCTCTTCGGTGTTGATAGCGTGGTATCCACTCCTCGAGTAGGTATGGTTCCCAGGCCAGGCCTCAGTTTCGATCCCAAAACCACGTGCGTTCGTCATTGCTTCCAGCAGGCCCACAGCACATCCAATGAAGGCACAAGCATTCCACGCGGTGATGACATAGGTGCTACCTATCTCAACGCTGCGTAGTGCAATCGTGGAGAAGACGAGTAATATCCAAGTGAAGCTGTAAATCTGTAGCAGAATCGACAGTTTTTGTTGTTCTGGGGCCAGCACGGTGTGGCGAACGTTGCAAGGGAAAGAAATCACCAGTGCAGTCGATAGAAAAGTCAACGACGAGGCGGAAGCGAACACTAGAAAAGGATGAGAATGAATAATCTAGTCGCTTGTATCAGAGTCATTCTTCGAAAGGGTATGCAACTTACGAAAGGGTTCAAGTTAACGTATCCTGCAATCAAAGCTGCCTGGAGACCTATGCTGATCCCCAAAGCCACCCAGAACTTGGTTGAGCTCCAAGCTATAGCTCCCAATCTCTTCAACACCGTTAAAGCCCCTTCGCTATATGACACATTTTCTTGAGCGTTATTAATATCAAGGTGCGCAGAATGCTCGAGCCGAATCCTCCTACTTAGGCGGACAATATGCTTTGAATACGCAAGGAGCACGAGAAGGATTGGGCCAGTGGAGAGCAAAACCACATTCGTGATGAACAACGCTTCCAGCGAGAAAATGACCAAAGCGGCACCAAACACTGATGAGCAATATAAGACCGCCGTACATGAACAGGATTGTGGAACACTCACGCTCAAAGTAAACGGGTCTCTCTTGTTGGGGGAGGGGTTGAGTATGGACTGCTTCGTCGTTTGCAAGAACGAGACTGGCTCCATGAGTGGCCTCCATCATCGCCCAGAGGGCTTTTTTGCCGCCTTCCATGCCAGATATCGAATCATACCACGTATGATAGCGGCTCCTACCCCTATAAAATGCGAAGTCGAGACCATCTAAACCTGCTTGCTCGTAGACAGAGTAATCGGTCGCAGATCGTACAACGCCACGCGAGAACGCGTCTGCGAAAATCACGTTGGCATGAGGATGCGGAACATGATTACCCGTCCAGGAAAAAAGTGGAGCGATTGTGGTGGCTCGGAACACTACTGGTCGACTACATCAGGCTATCAACGGTGGAGAAATGGTACAACAGAAGTGATGAAACTTACCCTCCTGCGGCAGCACCTTCAAGGTTGAGGAAGACATCACTGATGTTGGCCCAAGAATGCTGCAAGAAACTTGTAATTGATGAGTAGTATTTCTTGGATTGCATTTGGAGACATACGTATGCGCGCCGTTCAGGCCAGATTCTTCGTTGTTGTTGAAATTGAATATGACGGTCCGCTTTGGTCTGTGCTCCGCAAAATGGTCCACCATCTGCATCAAAGTGACGATCCCCATCGAGTCATCGGTCGTACCAGATGCAGTCGATACCGAATCATAGTGGGCCGACAGCAAGAAACCCCCAGATTCACGAAATGCAGGATCGGTGCCTTCCACTTTCACGAGGATGTTGTTTCCTTCCTGGTAGACAGAGCGTGGCTCGTTGGACAGAAGTCCCGTTGCCCATGACGCATTCGAGATGACGTCGTAGTCAATTGTGACATGAGGATGCCGCGAAGCTACATCTGCGAGGCGCTCGAGGATGAGGTCACGTACGAGATCATTGGCATGGGAGTTGAATGAATGAGGTCTGGCGGACACCTTGGGACGTGGGGTTAGCACATGCTGTGTGCAATTGTGAGAAGGCTTACCTGGTGAAGATCCCACCAAGCTTGGTCCAAGTCGAGCCCTCGCGTGTTCCTAGGGACTGAAGGCAAGTTGTCCGTGACGATTACAGTGCTAAATATCACTGCATAAATGAGGACCAATAGGATTGTTGTGGGTATTGGGTTGAAGCCGAAAATGACCCCTAAGCGGTCACGAATGGTCATGGCTGCTGCTTAGTTTTAAGGTCACCACTGATGGTGCCCGAATACGTGCTGTATCGGATATTGTGTAGCAATTTCAGCTATGGGGATGGTAGCCGTTTGGGTTGGAGAGGGAGAAGAAGTTTGAATTACCTTCAAGTTCAACAACGTAATGAAAGGTCCCACTCATGTGGTTCACACGGCGACTTGTTTTCTTCCGACGAGTCAGAGCCACCGATACGCAAGTATACAATACGCTCACTCATGCTTAAGAACGTGTTTTCTAGTGGGTTGCAGCTTGAAATTTCGTCCATGGCTGTACCACTCAGGTACGTTACCTGGTTGTTATCCCCAGTGATCGAGTCATTAGCAGCAGTGAGTCGGTCGAGGTTCTCTATGCATGACGCCAGCAACCCCCCTCAACAGTCACCGGTCATTTGCGGTCCAACTTGACAAGCTGTATTTTACATACGACACCGGGGGAAGAAGCACTGAGGCAATGAAGCGCAAAAACTCGGACAACCACCGATGACCAGATGATAACGGAGCCTTCGTAGTCGCCTCGATGAGTGATGACACACCCCCCCGAGGACACCGATTCCCATGCGAGACCCGGGCGTAAGCTAGTAAGTATAATCTGCTACTTGGATCCTACTCAATGATTGACGATTCGTTCTGCAGTTTGACTTCAAAGATCCGCGGTTTATAATCAAACATACCGAATCGTCGCACTACTGAAGTGCAGCTTATACAAGTACGAGTACGTTCGTTCGCCGATCCATGGTGTTATTTGTGAGCATCGAACTGTTTGCTGGCTTGGCTTAAAATTGACATCTTCTTCACAGTTTACAATGTATCGCATTGTAATCTGTGTCCTGCAATATGACTCTTTATGTGGATTTGATATCGTGTCTTTGCTCTCTGTCCTGTTCTAAAGTGAATGCTTCAACACTGCGTCATTGACAATAACTGTGCCTAGAAAGTAAGTGGGTGATTAGACCGACGGTGTCTCGATCTGATCCTCCTGATCAGCCCTTTAATACTATTTCTCTCCTGATCTACAGTTCTCGCATACCACTCCATGCTTTATCCAAACTCGGTGACGATTCTGTCAAATTGGCAACATTGTGGGATCTCCCCCGGGAAGGGATCTGAATGCCAAATATTTTCCCCGGTGTCTCACTCCAAGGAACGACACACCTGCTTCCATTCACTCTTTGAATCGGTCATGCCATCCAACTGGACAACGTTGTCTGCGCAGCATTTGCTTGTGTTGTTGTAAAAGCCCTTAATCGACATCTCAGGAGAGCTCCATTATGTCCCTATCCGTCACCTGCTGGCCCTCTACCGTTCCCTATTTTAGGGAACACAGTTGGAATCGACACTAGCAAGTGTGGTTAACCTATACCGAGTGTTTTCGAGCATACCCATGAGTAAGTCACATCACTCCTCTGACAAGTTTTGGCATAACACTCACCTAATAGCTTCACGGCGTCAGTCACTATGAACGCCGTTGACAACTATGATCAGATATCCCCAGGCGACAACAACCGATCATCGGGAGGGTATGTAAACATTATCAGTAGTTGACACCCCGGAAGTGGTGGGGATTCTGGGTGTGTTCCCGATAAGTAAGCGCCGATGACTAAATGCACGTCCGAAAGGTACTAACGGGTGGCCAGTTACGAGCATCCTTCCATGGTTTCCGGGTACGCGAATTAAGAAAGATGCGGTCCTACGTAGAAAACAGATCAAGGAATGGTATGAAATCCCCTTTCCACACGCGTTGCGAAGCAAGGTGGGTAAACACCTATCGATACAGTGCTCTGATGTGCATCTGAACGATGGTCTTCGATGACGTCCGGGAAGAGGTCAAGTCAGATGGTATCGCTCGTCGGACGCAACCTCAAAGACCCCGTAACTCCCGCGTTTCTGAGTAGTATCCATCTATTTATGCCACGTCTTCATTGCTCACCCAAACGATCGCAACGGCGTCGGAAACCATGCGTGCTGCATCATCCCTCGGACTGACTCCGTCTCTTATCGGAATGTAGACGAACTCCGCGTACACGACATTCTTGTTTGCGATGACTCTCTAGTCGGCTGTCCAGGACAAGGCTTATGCGCAGATGGATACGATCGTTGGCAAGGAGAGGCCCCCGACATTCGATGATAGTCCGCATATTGACGCTACCAGAATTTCGTGAAATTCTGAGATGGTGCCCACCACTCCGAGTTGTGACTTATGCATCGAATATGGACTGAGCTATGTGCAGCCATCCTCCATGTGGTGGCGAACGATGACGTTTACGATGGACAGCATATCCCAATGGGTATGTATACAAGGGTGACGACCGTGGTGAATATCTGGTTTATTGAGTGAGTAACCGCTCATGCACTTAACAGTTATCATGTATACAGGTCCTCGGCACATGATGAATTGAACTATCTGAAACCTTAGAGTTCATGTCGGAACGATTCCTTCACCGCAACGACACGCTCACCTCGGACAACGTCTGGTTTGGGTTCTGTCACCGAATCCACCGCGTAGGGAGACCACCTTGCAGAGATCACGTTGTGGTGCCGGCGCTCTGTCAGTGAAAAGTATCGCTAACCAAAGACGAGCGAGGTGCTGTACGAGCCAAAAAGGGCGGGTGCGTTCCCTTGTCGGTTGGAACCAAGGATACTGGACGTGGATGAGAAGTTGGAGGAGGAATTGATACGTACGAGCCTAGATGAATCCGAGTCTACACTTGTCCCGTACTTTTGACATTCCCTGGCTTTCGGGAGGTATAGTACGATTTGCATTGATTAAGATAATCGATGGCCGTTGTGATGATGATTGATTTAGCCAAGGTTATATGACAGAACATAATTTCGCTGTGAGCCAATTAGCCACGAGTGGGAACAGCGACGCAGAGCCACGCAGTCATGCTTCTATCACACTCTCTACCACCCTACTTTTAAAAAACAGGCGCCCACTGAGAAATCGACATCGGTCGCCATAGAACGAAGAAAAACAACCTCTCGTCAAGGCTACCCCCAAGTCCACTTCGTTTACACCTGCGATACAGTGTCCAGAGTACGTGATTGACATCCTGGGGTTTATGAAGAAAAAAGAGCTACTCGGAACGGTCGTGGGCTCGGTTTCCGTCGAAACACCCGAAAGGTGCGTTACCGTTGCCGCCGCCGCCGCCGACCGCGACGACGACGCGTAGTCACGACGCGTCTGACAAATGCTGTGGCTAGACTTGACTCGGATTCGGTCTCCGTCTGAATGAACGTAGCTTCAACACACCTCCCGACCAGGCTAGCCCGGTTAGAAATTAAGCGGAATGGGCGGCTGATGTGTCTATTTCACCCAAGGTCAGTTTTATTCTCGTGCTCGGGCTCCTCTGGTTTTTTAATGATTTTTTGATGTGTTTTTTTTGCTGTGTCGCTGGTTGAAAAGCGCGAAGGGGGTGTTAGGTAATCGACGCGTCGTTTGGTTCGCCGTTGTCTACGAGTTGCCGCTCTGCCCCTGCCCGGTTCGGTCACATCCTCAACTGCATTCGCCGACTTGTTCGTTTCGTTTCGTGCATCGTCTCGTCGTCTCCAACTCGCTCGTTATTTCGTTCTCCATTCAAATTGCTACCCACCTGGCCCCACTTCACGCTCTTGTCATGTCTGGTCTCAAAAACTCGCCTTTTGGCAAACGACTGCGCGCCGCACACCAAGATACTGACGACGACTCCCCCCGCAGAAACAGACAGCGCGTAAATCCCGCTTTTTCCATCGCCTCCCCTGTGGCTAACCACGCCGCGATCCCTTCCCTCAATTACTCACAACTCACCGCGAGCGACACATCCGGCCCAGAATCGCCTGAACACCCTTCTCGCGCACACGCGCACTATGGCGATCGCTTCGTACCCAGCAGGGATACGGGCGATATGAGAACGTCTTATCATCTCATGGACGACAGTGGTCCTTCGACACCCTCGAAGCATCGCACTATACCCACCGAGTCAGATGCTATAAAGGGTGCGTTTTGGTCTTTGTTTCCGTTTCAGTTGACTCGGTTCTGATGCAACCACTGTTTTCTCCCTATCTATCCGATCCCATACAATGTGTTGCCACTAGAGCAAGCCAACGCCATCTTCAACTCCATTCTCCATAGCGAAGTAACCCCGCCCTCGCCTCATCGTCCTGCATCGCCTGCTCGCCCGGTTCAACCGTCTTCGTCCATCGCACCATCCACTCCAACGCGCAGGCGCATATTCCATTACACGTCCCCGTCCCCGACACCGACCACTGGTCGTCGTCTGGATACACCAACCGACGAAGCATATTCCATGTCTCCCGTGCGTGCGGAATCGCGGCAACTCCTCGAGTCCCCACGTCGTCAGCTTCGTAGTGTCTGCAAGACACCATATCGCGTTCTCGATGCACCGGATCTCGCCGACGATTTTTACCTCAATCTGGTCGATTGGTCGAGTACAAACATCCTAGGTGTTGGTTTGGGTAGCTGTGTCTATCTCTGGACAGCTCATAATGCCGCTGTCTCCAAGCTGGTCGATCTGAGCCCCGCTGGGGACACCATTAGTTCGGTTGCATGGGTGCAAAAGGTATGAACCGCATTTCGATCTGATCTGCGTCTGCTAACGTGACTCTTGTATACACAGGGAACCACTCTAGCGGTTGGCACACTGTCTGGGCATCTACTTATCTACGATGCTCCGACTCTCCAACCTATCCGCACCTATGCCCCCGCGCATGCTCAGCGGATCGGTGCTCTATCTTGGAATGGGCACATTCTAAGTAGTGGGAGCCGAGATCGGATGGTTCATCACCGAGACGTCCGCGAAGGCGCTGGAGGTAGACCATTCAGGAAGTGTGCGGGACATCGACAGGAAGTCTGTGGTTTACGGTGGAGTGGCGAGTTGGGGATGGGCTTTGGAAATCCACGTGGTGCTGGAATGGGTACCAGCACAACTGCTGGAGCGTCAGGGTCTGAAGGAGGGATTGGGGCCCCAAGTGCGGGAGGTGCCCCCGCACAGGGCCCTGGAGGTTCTGGGATGGGTTCCGCTCTTGCAAGTGGAGGCAATGATAACAAAGTGTGTATATGGGACCTCCGTGGATCTCGTCGTGCGTCCTCCATTGCATCGTCTATTCACTCTTCTGGATCGGGACCTGGAGGTGGCATCGGCACTTCGACGCGTCGATCAAGGTCAAATAGCAGTGGCGACGGGGACGGAGATGTCCCCTTGTGGAAGTTCCACGAGCACACTGCGGCCGTCAAGGCACTCGCTTGGGATCCACATATTTCTGGGGTGCTTGCTACGGGTGGTGGGACGCAGGATAAACATATTCGATTTTGGAATACGTTTACTGGCACAATGTTGAACGAGCTGGACACTGGGAGCCAGGTAAGCTGGATTTTTGATTCGCGTATCGTAATTGACGCTTTTTGGCGTAGGTCTGCAACCTTATCTGGTCGCATACCTCCCATGAGCTCGTTAGTACCCACGGATTCTCAAGCACTACGGCTCAGAATCAGATATGCATATGGCGGTATCCTTCGCTTTCCCAAGTCGCTTCGCTTACTGGACACACGCATCGGGTGCTTTATCTCGCCATGAGTCCTGATGGGGAGACGATTGTTACTGGGGCCGGAGATGAAACCCTTAGGTTCTGGAATGCCTTCCCGCGGCGGGAAGGTGGAGGAGAAAAGGGAGGAGGCGTCTTGGACTGGGGAAAGCTGATACGGTGACCGGCCCCCCGAATCCCAGACTCTTTCTAAATCATCACCAGGTGCGATGGTTCCACGCGCGTATAAGCGTGTATTGACCCAGGGACTAATCATTTCCTCGCTCCGACCGACACGCTACATGACCAGCACATGCTCGTATCTATTCACTTGGCCTCGCTACACAACCACTGTTTCGACTTAGATCTGTCCTCATCCATTCACCGGCATCTCATCCTTGTCGCAATCTCTACCTCCTCTACCGCACTCACTACCAACCCATCCGCATTACACGTACATAACTATTCCCCTTGTTATTGCCCTATTACTGTGTATGGCTTCAACCTACCCCACGATCATAGGCTGTCGTTTTACCTTCTGTCACACAGTGCTCATTTCATTCTACACCACTAAATTGTTGATTTGGTGCTCTCTCTCGTTCGTTGTTTTTCACTTTTTCCCATTGCAGTTTGTTTTGTGAACGTTTACTTTTTGGAACATGGCTCTCTCTCTCTCTGACGCTCGATAAGTTCTACACTCAAGTTGGCTGGTCTAGCATTTTCGGTGTACGGTAGGAAATGTAGCACGATCCGGACTCGGTCCGGCTTTCTTCCACGTGATTTGACCCTCTCTTAATTACTTACCAGCATGTCGATCACGCATGGTATCAGACAACTAGGCGTCCTCGGCGCAGGCCAGATGGGCACCGGGATTGCCTTTGTCTCCGCTGTCCGCGCCAAAGTCCCCGTGCTCCTCCACGACACGTCCTCCACCCAACTCTCTAACGCTACCTCGTTCCTCTCCTCCCTCCTCTCTAAAGACGTCTCCAAAGGACGTCTCACAGCGACTGAGGCTGCAGAAGCCAAAGACCGCATCCGCGTGGTCGACGCGCTCTCGGCGATGCGAGATGTGGACATGGTTGTGGAAGCGGTCTCGGAGCAGGTCGAGTTAAAGAAGCGTGTGTTCCGGGGGCTAAGGGAGTCGCTGAACGAGAACACGATTCTGGCGTCGAACACGTCGTCGATTAGTATTACCAAGATCGCTGCCGCGGTGGTGCCGGAGGGAGCGTCTGCCGCGTCGTCGGAGGGGAAACGGGCTGCGAGTCGGGTCGTTGGTGCGTGTTGCGGTGCGTCGGGAAAGGGTGTGGGTACTGATGTGCGATTTTGCTAGGGTTGCATTTCTTTAATCCGGTTCCGGTGATGGTGAGTCGTGGTTAATGTTTCTTTGTGGGGATCCAGGTGAACTTGGAATGTAGAAACTCGTGGAACTGATTTCTGCGGTGCAAACGTCCACGGAAACCCTTGACCGGGCGCGTGCGTTTGCGGAGGCGTGTGGTAAAGGTGGGGGTGCTTGACTTTGAATGTGGATACGATGACTGAGTGATGGTATGTTAGAGGTCGCAACGTCGCAAGACGTGCCTGGTTTCGTCTCGAATGCGTTGTTGATGCCTTTTATAAACGAGGCTATCATGTGTCTAGAAAAGGTTGTTTTTTTTTTTCGCGGTGAGTATCGTTGATGCTGGAGGTTGACTCATGACAGGGCGTTGCGACACGCGACGACATCGACAAGACGTTCAGACTAGGCATGGCTCATCCTATGGGTCCACTTCAGCTTGGTGAGTAGCCGCTCGTCTCTCGCGTCTTCCCACTGTCTTACTGGTCTTGCTTTCAGCTGACTTGTGAGTCTCCATGATGGTGTGGAGTTCGTATCACTAACACAAGCTCGTAGCATTGGTCTGGACACGTGTCTTGCAATACAGCAGACTTTGTACAATGGCACCTCGGATTCTAAATACCGACCTTCGGTATTACTGGAGCGTATGGTCGACGCACAGTGGTTGGGTAGAAAGAGCGGGAGAGGGTTCTACGAGTACAATGACGATTAGCCTAATCGTGAGAATGTGCTATATGTACGTGGAACGCAGGTTGTCGAGCGTGTATTTCTTGTCCGCCGCTATGCGGTCTCTGTCGCTCCTCGTCGCGCTGCTCGTGTCTACCTCGACACTCGCATTCAAGCGCGAAACATTCAAAACCTGTGACCAGTCTGGCTTTTGTCGTCGTGGTCGTGCGCTCTCTGCACGCGCCCACGTTGCCGGTGAGTTGTGGCACTCCCCGTACTACGTCGACCCCTCCTCGATCCTCCGCGACCCTACCGACGCCTTTTTCACTGCCATCGTCAAGTCGACCGTATATCCCGATATCAAGTTCTTCCTCGAAGTCAGAGCACACGACGATGGTGTCATACGTGTCCGAATGGACGAAGTCGCTCGCTTGCGGAAACACTACGACGAAGCAGCTTCTTGGGCTCTCATTCGCGACCCACCCTTGAGCAAATCACACCACGTCCGGTGGCTTGTCGGAAAAGATGAGACGCGCACGCGATATGGCTCGGAGGGCGCTATGTTCGAGGTCGTCGTGCAATACAACCCTCTCAAGGTTATTTTCTACAAGAATGGCGAGGAGCAAGTCGTCCTCAACGGTCGTGGCTTGCTCCACATGGAACATTTTAGGACAAAAGAGGACACGCAGAGCCCGCAGATTGAAGGTGCCGAAGGCGAACAAGTCCCATTGCAGGTCAATGCCGCCGCCTGGTTTGAAGGCGAGCAACAGGATGCTTGGTGGGAAGAGACTTGGTCGACTTGGACGGATTCGAAGCCCAAAGGTAAGTCGCCGTACCATGCATACTCCTCGTGACCGACGCGGTCATTTCTAGGCCCTGAATCCCTCTCGCTCGATATCACCTTCCCTAACCACCCTCACGTCTACGGTATCCCTGAGCATGCTACAAACATGTCCCTCCCTTCCACGACCGGTCCCGACGCAGCTTACTCAGACCCTTACCGACTTTACAACTCTGACGTGTTCGAATACCTCGCGGACTCTCCCGTAGCTCTGTACGGCGCTGTCCCCTTGATGCATGCGCATGGCAAGAAAGGGACCGTCGCCGTGTTCAATGCCATTGGAAGCGACACGTGGATTGACGTCGGAAAGCAACACGATGGCACGGAGACGCACTGGATCTCTGAATCCGGCATTCTCGACGTGTTCATTCTCCCGGGTCCTGACCCTACCTCGGTCTTTTCTCAGTACGCGCGCTTGACGGGGACACCCATGCTTCCCCCGTTGTACTCTATCGCGTATCACCAATGTCGCTGGAATTATGTCAGTAGTGACGACGTTCGAGGTGTACAGAGGCAGTTCGATCAAGCCGATATGCCCGTGGACGTCTTTTGGCTCGATATCGAGTATTCCGACGGACACAAGTACTTTATGTGGGACGAGAAGACGTTCCCTGACCCGGTCGAGATGATTGCGGACGTCGAGGCTACGGAACGAAAGGTGTGTCTCGTTGATCGGCGTATGGATGGATCCCAACAAGGTGTATAGATGGTCGTTATCATCGATCCCCACCTCAAACGCGAGTCCAACTACCCTGTTTACCAAATGGCGTCCGACCTCGGTGTACTCGTCAAACCCAAGTCGGGTGAAGGTGAATACGAGGGGTAGGTGGTGCTTTCACTGTGACTCGTCGCTACGACCAACACGCGTCTCTTAGATGGTGCTGGCCTGGATCTTCCTCGTGGATTGACTTCTTCAACCCGAAGAGCTGGGATCTATGGGTCAAGCTATTCAAGACTAAGAGCGTCGATGGTTCATGGGCATGGACCCAGAGCTCAGAGAACGTGGGTATCTGGAACGATATGAACGAGGTTGGTCGCTTTTTCGTTCTCTCTTTTCGGTTTAGGGCTCAAGGTCTCGTATTGTAGCCTTCGGTGTTCAATGGTCCTGAGATTTCGATGCCAAGGGATAACGTGCATTACGGTGGATGGGAGCACCGGGATGTGCATAACATTAATGGCATGCTTTATGTATGTGCCCCCGTCGAACCTCTGAATTTTGCTCACTGCTGTCGCTTTACATGTTTGTTTCTACCAGGCCAATCAAACCTACAACGCCCTGTATCACCGTTCTGACCCTCCCAAACGTCCCTTTGTGCTCACGCGTGCTTACTATGCTGGTACCCAACGCTTCGCGGCAATGTGGACTGGTGACAACCTGGGTACGTGGGAACATATGGCGGTAGGAGTGAAGATGGTTCTCTCAAACGGACTCGCCGGAATGGTGTTTGCAGGCTGTACGTCCTATGGTTTCTCTCTCCTACAGATGAATTTCTAACAGTCCTCATCCAGCGGACGTCGGAGGTTTCTTTGGTAACCCCGAGCCCGAGATGCTCGTTAGGTGGTACGGCGTCGGCATATTCTCGCCCTTCTTCCGAGCACACGCGCACATCGACACGAAGCGCCGCGAGCCATATCTACTGGACGAACCCTACAAGAGCATAATCAAAGACATATTAAGGTTGAGATACGCGATGTTGCCGATTTGGTACAATGCATTCAGGGAGAGCAGCACGACGGGAGTGCCCATTCTGCGGTAGGTCTCTTCATCGTTTTTCGAGGCACGGATTTGGCGCTAATGCAAATTCGTAATGCGGCTAGCCCACAATATGCGATGTTCCCTGAGGACGAACAGGGCTTCGGGATTGATAACCAATTCTATGTCGGTTCTTCCGGCCTCTTGTGCAAGCCTGTGACAGAGCGAGGGGCGACCTCTACCTCGCTATACCTCTCGGATGCACAGGTCTACTACGATTATTTCTCGTACGCGGCCTATCGTCCATCTACGTCCCAAACCACTGGCCGGACGATCGCTGTCCCAGCGGCCCTGCATCAGATCCCGCTCCTGATCCGTGGTGGATCCATCCTTCCCACGCGCGAACGCCCCCGCCGTTCCTCCCCTCTAATGAAACACGATCCCTTTACGCTCCGCGTCGCGCTGGACGTCGACGGCAGCGCCCAGGGAGAGTTGTACCTCGACGACGGTGAAGGCTTCGGATACCAACAAGGCGAGCTCGTCTGGCGGGGCTTCCAAGCCACGACGACGCGCCCTGACAGCAAACAACGACAGACGCGCGAGCTTGTGGTCGAGAGCACCGATCTGGCGGCGGCGGCGACGCCTGGTGTAGTGCCGTCGTCGTATGCACCTGGGAATGCGTTCGCCAGGGAACTCGAGGCGGTGGGTGTGAGGGTCGAACGGGTGGTGGTGATCGGTGTCGAAGCGCGGCCGGTGGGAGTGGTGGGAGTGGAGGGCGGGGCGGAGAGGCACTTGGAGTGGACGTATGAGGTGGGGACGAGCGAGCGGGCTGGCGTGCTGGTTGTCAAGGACCCGGGGGTGATGATTACGAAGGATTGGAAGGTTGTGATCGGGTTCTAAGTAATACTTAGCGTTGTACCTCTTTGCCAGTACTGACCTTAATGGAAAGATATTTGGCCTTCCTTTGCTGCAATGCAGGACTCAGATTGGAGCCGACTTCCTCAGAGGGGTTGCGGGGACTTCAGAAAAGAAAGGTGGAAAGTGAAATGTATTACTAGAAACAGTGAAGAGACACAGGCAAAACGATATACTTCTGACACATTTCCAGTGCTATCCGTCATATGTGACTCTACGCAAGGTCAGTGATATACGAGCAGAGAAAGGAAAGACCATTCACTAGTACTGTGGGTTAGTCTGTGCTGTGGCTCCGGTGGAACCTCCCGGGCACACCCCTAGCAAGGCGGCAGCGGTGGCAAGGCCAAGCTCGCCCAGCCTAAGCTGCATCATCTGCCAGAATATAAGTAATTATCAGTTACTGCCTAGAATCCAGAAAGAAAAATCACTATTTTACCTGCTTGAGGCGCTCTTGCGTAACACCGTCGGAACAGGTTGGTGAACCTGCGCCAGACTCCACCCGCTAGAATACAAATTGAGTACTGGGAAATTTTTAAAAAATGCGATTATCTTGCTTACATGTTTGTGGCACTTCCGCGTTGCCTGTGTTGGACTCTGAACCTCCCCCCGCACGTCGGAGCAACCCGATGAATCCACTGCCGAGTGCATAGATCCATGGAGGGTCGTTTGGCCCAGCCATGGGCTCTGTCCCTGTCCTGTACGAACCAATGTGGTATTCTGACACCACCTCATACAGTTGGGCCAAGACCACCCAGAAATTTACTGAGTTGTCGGAGGCAGCTGTTGATGATGACGTCAGGAGCAGTTCCGACCAGAAAGGAATGACTGAAAAAGGAAGTGATAGGCTCACCGGGTCCCATGACCCGTCTGATATCTGATACTGTCCCTGGGAAACCAAACCATGCAAGAACGATCGCACGAAATAGTATGAGACAAAAAAGTATGTAGTTTCTTGAGGGCCCTGGTGGGATGCAACGAGAGCAGAGTAAAATTAAGATAAGAATAGGGATGGAAACAGTACACAAGATCCCAAATTCAGTGTAGATCTCGCCGCTCGACCTGGTTCTCGGGGACTGGTTGCCGATCTTTGGATCCAGTTACTGACACCGAGGACCGTGACGAGAAGCTGCAGAAGCGCGAGAAAGACGGAATCGGCGATATAACAACAGAAGTACAGGTTAACCATGGTATTACCAGTGGTGTGACCCCTGAACAATAATGGAGGTGTTCGCAGACTCGAAGGAGCGTAGCCCAATGAATGAGGGAATATAGGTGTGCAGGGAACAGAGGCGTGCAGGGAATGACTGGGTTTATATACTGCAAGTATTAATGCCACCGGAATATCATATCTGTATGTCGTTGGAACACAATGACGTGAGGTGCGGAGGGTCACTAATTTCGACGGTGCCAAAAATTCGAGTCTTCAAGTTGGAACTCAGGGTCCCGCCCCGTGCTGACCCTCCTGCTCAGCTAGCAATCATGGTCATGACTCGATTTGAGTCGTGCCACTGTCCGTCACGCCGATCATTGTATACTACTAGTGATCCGTCCTTTTACCTCTCATCTTTTCCAGTTCGTTTCGATACGTTTTGACACGGAACCTCCCCCTCGACGCTCGGCTTCGACTACACCTTCTCCGGCTCTTCTGGTCCTCAAACTTGACTTGACATCCGTTTCGTGGTTGCATACGTTCTTCACATGTCCTGGGCCTTCCAACCTGAACTTGGGCAACGCTCTGGTGGCGACCCCTAGGTACCTGCCGTTTATCGTTTGTACAAACATTCAAGTTGATCCGAGCCTTTGCAATTCAGCTCGAATTTCCTCCCTGTGAACCGTACTATCTTGACTTACTAGTAGTGGACTCGGATTGCTTTCGATGTCGTTCGTTTCTGGTTTTGGTTGTCTTGTGCATACATGTCATCTCTGGTGCGCACTTTCTCTTGACGAAGCCTCCTCATTTTCGCCCCCTCCTGGCTGCCTATGTCGGCGTGGTGGGTTCACTCCTGGAGAGCGCTCATTTTCCTCGCTTTTATGGCGTCCCAGGTGGTGGTGGGGACCATCTTCAGTGGCCCCATCGCTGCCCTAGTCATCCGGAGGTTTTGGAGGTTCACTGAGTTCTTCTTTGCGGGCTGTCATGGTAAACCCGTGATGGCGAGGGCATGATGACGACAACGATGTGACAACCGCGCCACGGTTATCGTATCACTATCGTCGTTGCTTATCGGCGAGATGAGCGAGGGAGGTGAAGGCGATGAGACGAGGGCGACGCAGTCATGTACTCATGTGCAAGCATGAATAGAAACGCGACAACGTTCCAATTCATGCTTGCGCACGAGGGCGATGGCGATGGTGGGCGTGCAGATAAGGGTGTGGATGAAGCAAGGGCGAGATGGTGAGGGGAATAGCGAGGGTGAGGGCGAGACAGTGAGATGGCGCGAGTGAGAGGTGAGTGTGAGCAGGAGGGCGATGTGATGAGGGTAGTGAGGGCGCACGAGTGTACAAGTGAGGGCGAGGGGAAAGCAGGAGTGAGACGGCGAGGGCGAGTGGTTAGGGTGAAGGCGAATGGGTGAGGGCGGGATGGCGTGACCGAGCGAGGTAGGTGTGGGCGACAGGCAGAGAGAGCGCGTGCGCCTGTGTGCAAACACAAACAGGAACGCGAGGGCAATGGCGTGGATGAAGGCGACGGCGAGGGGACGGTGACGTGACGTGGTGTCGGGTCGCGACTTACCGTATCGGGTAATCGCTCAATTTACTGCCCAAAAAGGTAATATGTACGTGTCAGATATCCTTGCCAGTGAACTGTACAGTACTAGTATGCTATCATTGATGTGGCACACATAAGTCCCCCTTTTTTTTGCTACAGGCCATTTTGGAACAATGGAATAAGTGTGTAGTAAACTGTCCCATCATGTCTAGTTTCCCCATAAGTATGATGTATCATGGCATCTTCTTTTGAACTAATCAAAATTATGAATAATTGTGATAGAAGTGCCAGTGGTCATGGCTGGGTGTTACAACCATAGTACTAATTAGTATTTGGTACTATTGTCACTCTTCAAGGCTTCAAGTTGGTGTGCAGTCACTAGCACTGGAGGTTTTGGAGATAGGAGCAGAGCTGCCAGTGGGGGTGGGGTAGGCTACAAATTCAGACTGGTGTAAACATCTTTCTTTCTTTCTCCTTTGCTAGGTTAACTCACCAGGTAGTAATCATAGTAGTACAGCTGTGGACTTGGAGGTGACTCATTCTCACTAGCAGTTATGCCAATGACACTACTAGTCAGAGATTCCATTTCCAGCCCTGTCTGTGGGAGGGTCTCTTTCTCCTGCTGCTGAGTATTGGGTAAAGCTTGGAGTTGAGATGGAAGTGATTGCTCCTCATGGACTGCTTCAATGTCTGGATCATTCTCACAACAAATCTTGTGAATGCATAAGATATAGGCAGGAACTAGCACAAGTCCCACAGGCAAAACAACTGTAGAAAATGTCAAACATTAAACAACCAGAGCATAATGGCACAAACTGCACAAGGCTACCACCCAGTTTGACATTTTGCAGTGAGAGGGAGAAGAGGTAGTATACTTGGTGTTACAACTGCTTCAATTCTAGCCCCTATTAGTGCTGGTCACATGACTTTCAACCCCTATGATTGTTTCTTTCCATGAAAACTCTCTAAGTCCCATTCTCTTCACATCTAGATTGGAATCTAGATTCTCTTTCATAGTGCCTCATGTCTATGCACTGCCTTTTTAATCTCTACTATGCTTCTCTTCCATTCTGCCATGCAGGCTGTGTACACTGGTTTCATCATGACTCATAATCCTGAACTCAGGGCTATGTCTTATCTGTTACAAACGCTATTTTCCTGCCCTCAGACATCCACTCTTTTTCAGACTCTAAGTCCAACTATGTTGTCCCTTTCTCTAGTGCACTCTTCGATCCAGAACAATCACTGTTCTAGGACAAGGTACACACCTCATGTCAAGGCTGTCCAAAGGACTGGATCCTATTGGCTGCCACATTTATGCTTCTTATTTTAATCTCCGGCACAATCTGAGATCTGCCACACCTCATGTTACCATTTCATTTCTGCTTTATGCTTCTCTTCCATTCTGCCACACGCCTCACGCTTGACGCATGTATCAAAGGCTGTGGTATTCTCTCATATTCCATGACATTCCAGCCAATGGTGGAACTACCTCTTATCTCTCTACCTACACAGTACTGGTTACATAATCGTAGGTTGTACAGTATATAAACCCATGAATATAGACCAAGGAACTCTAACAAAGTTCACTTGGAGCTTCAGCTTCATTCTGAGTGACGATTCCACTACACCTCTCATCCTACACTTTAACAAGCTCAGCTTTTGAGGCTTGTTTCATTTGAACTTTGTTGTTTTCTTTTGCTGCCACTCCAACCAAGCTAAGCCTTGAAAGGCTTCTTCTGTCGCCACCTACAAGCATACAAGTAGGTGCAACCTTCGGAGAAGATTTACTCGTGAAAACACTAGGAAGTAGATACGGGAAGCTAACTTTGCTTAGTGTCTAGCAGCTCCAGTTCCAACCTTGCTCGCCGCACAGCCCTTCCGCAGATCGATACCTCCCTCTTTTGGGAAGCAGAAGGTTATCAGATCCCCGGACAACGCCGGTACATCAGGGACCCTACTTTAGAGGTCACCGAGGAGGAGATTAGAGAATTGAGAGTAGCCTTAGCCGACCTGAGATATCCTGACAAACTCATGGTCGATTCAGCATCCATTCACTGGATAGTGAAAGAAGCAGGAGTAGATAAACTAGTTCTTCAGTGGTCATCAGAGGAAGAGCTCCTCACCCAGGTCATCCGCATCTGGAAAGCAAACGGTTGTCTAGTAAACAGACCAAAAACCCCGGAGGCACCTTTCCTCATCCTCCCATCAGACGAATCACCTCTACCACCGCTTACCCCTACACTGATAAAGTGGGAACCATCTCCCCTTATTGTCCCTTTACCACTCCACCAGTTTAAGAGAGAGAACTCGGATCCGAACCAGTTCCTCCCCACAGATACATATAGAAGAACAAAGGGCTAGAAATAGAAAGATCGGGACTAGGAGACGTCCAGACGATCAAGCCAACTTTTACTGTGGAGAACTAGGAAGGCTCAGAGCCAGGAGTAGTTTAAAGAAAAACCCCCGATACACTCCATACTAAAAATATCATCATCTTTTCTTCCCCTACATCACAATGTCCCAAACCCTCTGAAACGTAATCAAAAACGGATCGGTCGACGACAAGTTCGTCGCTATCTTTAATGAAATTGGAAATAACCATGCCGAGCTCAACGGCACATTGGGCACCTTAAACGCCACGCTTGGTACCCTCCAAGCAACTGTAAATGCATTGGCAAACTGACTGCTCGCCCTTGAGCAACGACATACACAAGGACAGGGACCAGCTCCACCTCCACCGAGGATGGAAGTTGAAGAAGAAGACGACTCTGACAAAGGGTCAAAATCCAAGATAGAGATATTCACAGACCATGGAAAATATGACGGGGATATCAAAAAATTCGATGAATGGTGGACCAAGATCCAAGCTTGGTTGAACGTAAACAGCAGGGTGATCAAACCCAAATCATACCATGCTGTTGTAGCAGTACTTTCCTGCCTGGAAGGAGCGAAGGCAGGCACCTTCGCCCAAACAAGACTACTAGCAAGGGGAGCAGACTACAAGTGGGACCTGCTAGTTCAGGAAATTCCCACACAATTCCGTTCTTCCAATCAAAAGGACTGGGCAACTGCCCAAATCGAAAAATTAATACAAGGAGCAATGAGGACCGACGAGTTCCTCACAAAATTTGAATCGCTATACCCCCAATCGGGTATAGACCAATCCCATGCAGTCCAGCTGCTAGAAAAGAATACAGCAGCATGGATAATAGCCCAAATCTTCCAAGAGGGCAAGAGAACGGCCGACTTGGCCGATTATATCACCAACATTCGGTGCATAGGAAATGCGCTAGAATCGGTCTCTTACCTCCGAGGAAACTTGGGAAACTTTTATAAATCTAAGGACCCCAACGCAATGGACATATCCGTGTTGGATGACAGTTGGTGGACAACAGAGTCCATACAACAAATCAAGGCCCCACGCAGGCAAAACAACAGACCAAGAAGCAACAAATGCTTCAATTGCAGAGGGGAAGGACACACCCCAGAAAATTGTCCACAACCAAAGAAACAGTGCCAGACGTGCAAGTTCTGGGGCGGCAGTCACCACAGGAACTGCAAAAATACTGCTCACAACGTACGAGCCGCCACCAGTGCTCAACTGGCACAACCTTCCACTTCGGGCCAAACCCAGGCCCAAGACCCTTTCCACATGATCTGAGGGATGAACCCGGATCAAATTAAGGCATATTATTTCGATATGTACGAAACCGAGAAGAAGTCGGGAAAAGCCCGCACGACTTGATCGATCTGGGTGATCAAGTGCAACTTCCTTCTCCTTATGCAAACAACTTCTTTTCTCATCTCCCAATTGAAGAAACTTCGCAGGATGAAGAAAAAGAAAATACAAAAATAGAAAACTTGTCCGACCATGACGCAAAACTGGCAAAACCCCAAAAACAATCAAATTCGTCCTATAATGACGTTAAACTGAGAAACAAGAAAAACAAAATTTCCTTTTCAGACATCACAGGCGACTCTTTGGAGTGTGGCTTGGACAAAAACGAGTGCTTAATTCCTGTAAAACAAAATAAAATCCCAGAACATGCCTTCATCAGATCCACGGCGATAACCCGTGAGATTAATATGAACATTCTGGTCTCTCCCACCAATTCCATTGGTTACCTCAAGGCTAGGGCCCTTTTGGACAGTGGAGCTAACGCGATCTTCATACACAAGGACTTCGTCAAGAAGCATCGTTTAATCACTAAGCCCCTGCCTATCCCCATCCAGGTATACAACGTGGACAGAACCTGAAACAAGCCTCAAAAGCTGAGCTTGTTAAAGTCGAAGATGAGAGGTGTGGTGGGTAGTCACTCAGAATGAAGCGGAAACTCCAAGTGAACTTTGTTAGAGTTCCTTGGTCTGCATTGCAGGGTTTATATACTGTACAACCTACGATTATGTAACCAGTACTATGTACAGTGACTCCAAAAACCCTTTCAATGTTTAACCCTAATGTGGTGTGTGAAGCACACTGCAAACACCCCTGGGAATTTCGCTTAGGTATAGGGAAGCCAAACAAAGTACAAACCCTTAGCTACAAA
>JBBPMU010000313.1:0-29519 GCA_038090475.1 Wakefieldia striispora | reverse complement strand
ATGATAGACTATGGTAGCTGTGAAAGCACTATCTATATGGGACCTCACTATGAGCACTATGACACTGTCCAGTACTGTCCAGTACTGTCCAACCACCCCTGGTTTTGCTGATGCAAAAATCGATTGGGTAAATCAAACTATTGAGTTCCCCAACAGGGAACACATACAATGACATGACAACCCCTTGTGTGAAGCACAAGCATATCTGATCCACTTTATTGACAAAAACCTGGATGTGACATCCAAGAACAACTACAAATCCCAGCAGTGAGCCATCAAACACTGTTATACAAAGAAGCTTCAGGAAGCCAGAATGCTCCCTGAAGTCATCCAAAAGGTCACACTCTCTACCATGATTGCTGCCCAGACCCAGAAACAAGAAGTTACCCTCCCAGACAAATTCACCAAGTACAAGAAGGTCTTTGATGAGCCTGACAACAGCTTTGTTCCCCCTTCCCAGGATTTCAATCATGCCATCAACCTCAAGGACTCCTTCTGTTATGGATTTCAAAGATACCTGGGAACACAACTCCAAAATCATTTGGAGACAACTCTTATGTAGGAGAAGACAATATGGACATTGATACATTTTTCCTTCCTACTCATCATTATGACTGCTATTGGTTTGACATTTCCTCTATGGCATATAGAGACCTCACTTGGGAGATCATCGATGCAGGTCAATATGATCCTATAATCCATGACTTCTAGGTCATCCTTCAGACTTCACATGGGAACACCACCATTTCCCACATTCATGGATGCCCCCAAACTTCTGACTTGCTTCATTTGGGAAGTCCCATTTATCTCTGTTCCTTTTTATACTTAGTGGAACTCCATTTCTCCTTTTGAACATGGGACTCCAATTCCTTTCTTGGACACAGGACTCTGCATTTCCTTTTACATGTACATTTCCTTTTACATGTCATTCATTGATTCCCTTTTATGCATTGTCCCTTTATGGTAACCCCTATAGTATATAAAGGGTCGACTTGTAGTAGATAGCTCCTCAGCTAATTCTATGCAATTCTGCCTGCAAAGTCTTCACTCCTGAAGAAGGTCGCTCAACTCAGCTCTTGCGCTAAGCCCTTCCAGTTCTCTGTCTCTCTTGTGCTTACTGGGACTTCTCTCTTATGAGTGATAGTCAATACTCTGCTCCTAGTCGTTGCTGACACTATGAGTACAAAAGGATCTTGAGTGAAGTCTTTGTTCCACACCCGCAGAACAAAAGAATTAGCTCGTCCCTTGATCCCTGCTACTACACATGGGATCCAACCCACTTCATGCCACATTTTGAGCTCCTCTTGAAGAGAGCTCATCTGAAGATGAAAGACCACCTGCTGCTTCACCCTACTTGAACCCCTATCAGTCTGCTAGACCATCTGGAACTTCCACTCTGTGTTCTCCTACTCAGCCCAGATGAAGAGTAGCTGGATCCTCTCAAGTCCCCTCCCCTAATACCTGACGAGGACCCCTCTTGAATGTTACCCCTTCTTACACCCCTATCCCTTCCCCTCTTGGTGCCTCTCCTGCACTCTCTCCCCTCCAGTTCCAATCGACTCTCCCATCCTCCCAGCACACTCCGACCACTTGTTCCCCTTCCCCTGCACCCAGCACTAGCAGCATGTCTAATCTGACCCAAGACAAATTAAAAGTGGCTTGCCCAGAACCCTTCTCCAGCAAGAGTGAAGATGCCTCCCATTGGCTGTTGGTGATGAAAGCTTACTTTGCCATTAATGATATCAAGTATAACAATAAGAAGATTGTCATCACCCTCCTGAATCGGATGAACCATGGAAGAGGAGCGACCTTTTCTGAAGCATGGCTCACAAAGGTGATGACTACCCCTGTTGCCTCCTGGACAGATACCCTCACCAAAGTGGAGAAAGACTTCTGCACCATCTTTATACCCCCTGGTCTCAAAGACACCATGCATATGACCCTCCACAATATTCACATGGAAGGGAAGCCATTTAATGGAGTCTTCAATGCTTTCTGCAGCACCTTCCAACTCAAAGCCTCTAGGAGCAACATCACCAACCAGTCAGTACTCAAGGATCTTCTTAAACATGCTGTTTTGCGCCAACTTGCAACCATGATGACAGTTGTAGAGAAGGAACCCATGACCACAAATGAGTGGCTGGAGAAAGCCTCTCACTTCTATCACATGATCATCTGCACTGACCTCCTTAGGAAAGGAGGAACTTCCTATATTGGATCGACTTCGTCCACCTCCTGCTCCTATGACCCCATGGCCATGGACGTGGACTACATCTCTCTTTCCCTGGCAGAACGATCTGAACACATCAAGAATAGGAAGTGTTTTGTTTGCCACAAAGTCAGATGTTTTGCAGGAAAGCATTGTAATGGGCAGAACCATCGTTCTCCCCCACAGAAGATTAGGACCACCAAAGAAGATGCTCCTATCGACCCCCTCACTGCCTATGCAAAAGGCAAAGGACTCAAGACCCATCAAGCTATCCAACTACTAGAAATGTTCTCAGACAAATCCCAGGAAGTCCCAATGGATGAACCTGAACAAGAGGCCAAAGAAGACAAGGATTTTCAACAGTGAGGAGTAGAGTGACGTCTACTTCCTCAAAAACAAGGACTCCTGTACAAATAGCTCCCATTTTTGTATCCTCCCCTGCAGATACATAGAGCAATACATGTCCCCATATTGCTTTATGCAGGAAGGACAGGAGAAATTGTTGCCACCACTGCCCTCATCAACTCTGGAGCCACTGGATCATTCATCAATCGGGACTTTGCCATATGAAACCAAATTCCCCTCATTCGACTAGCCAAACCCATCGGAGCTAAGAACATAGATGGAACAAAGAACAAAGCTGGAGAAATATGCCACAAGGTATTCATCACCTTGCAATATGCTGACACGGAACATCAACAGGAACTCATGGTAATCAACTGTGGATCTCAAAACATCATACTTGGGATGCCATGGCTGGTAAAGGTAAACTCCAAGATCAACTGTTACGTGGGTGTGGAACAAAGACTTCACTCGTTAACCTTTCATACTTGTAGTGTCAACGATGACTAGGAGCAGAGTATTGGCTATCGCTTGTGAGAGAGAAGCCCTGTAAGCACAACAGAGACAGAGAACTGGAAGTGTCGAGATCGGTGGTATTTCATCTTCAGATCATCATCTCCAGATACCCTGATCTTAGATTGATCTTTGATCTGATCTACTGTTTCTCAGATGGGACAATCATCTAGATTGATCCTAATGTTCTAGACTCATATCAAATAGATATGAAGGGTGCAACCCTAGAACATTCTGACAAACACCCTTGTTCACTATCATGTCTTCTTATTTCATATGATAGTGGATAACTTGTCCATTGGCAGATAACAACATTTCACATAGAGATAACTTATCTCTCTATTTTTGTTATCTTTGGATATTGTCCAATAGGACACTCATGGCCTTTCTAGATAGATAAGACTGTTTACTATATACGTACTCCCTGTACAGTATATAAGACAGAGAGTCTCCCTCAGAGCTCTCTAACCAGAATTTGAACATTGTTCATCTTACCATTCTTTGCACCTCACAAAGGACCACTCCACTTTACTCCTTGATCTACCTTGATCAACACTAGTGAGTTATCTCCCTCCTAGTGACCATAACCTCTGCCCTTTTGCCCTGCTGTGCGAAAGCCTAGTCACTTAGGTGATTAGAGATTAAAGTGATTGCCTGGTTCGATTGCTTTAGGAAGGGCTTAGCACAGGAGGTAAGTCGAGTGACCTTCTTCAGGAGCCAAGACTTTGCAGACAGAAATGCATAGAATTAGCTGAGGAGCTATCTACTACAAGTCGACCCTTTATATACTAGAGGGGTTACCATAAAGAGGCAATGCATAAAAGGAAATCAACAAGTCACATCATGTCACATGTATCATAAAAGGAAATCAACAAATGACACATAAAAGGAAACATACATACACATATAAGGAAATGTGGGGTTCCATGTCCAAGAAAGGAATCGGAGTTCCATGTCCAAAAGGAAAAGTGGAGTTCTGCTGAATATAAAAGAAAATGTGAGAAATAGGACTTCCCAGTAGAAACAAGGCAGAAGTCCAGAGGGCATCTGTAAACATAGGAAACAGCAGTGTTCCTGTGTGAAGTCTGAAGGGTAACCTAGAAGTCATAAATAATAGGGTTGTATTGACCACTATCAATGATCTCCCAAGTGAGGTCTCTATACGCCATGGAAGAAAGGTCAAACCAAGCATGATCATAGTAGTGAGTAGGAAGGAAAAACATATCCATGTCTGTATCATCATCACCAGAGAGTTGTCTCCAAATGATTTCGTCATTGTGTTCCCAGGTATCCTCAAAATCCATAACATCGACTGGACTAACTGAACCATCGAATTCAACAGACAATGGATCCACCGCCATGATGACCCACTTTGAGAAGCACAAGCCTATCTTGTTTGCTTTATCAACAAGAACCTGGATAAGGTTTCCAAAGCCAATTACAAATGCTAGGCAGCAAGCCATCAAAGCACATTTTCAATGAAAACTCAAGGAGGCTGGTATGATCCCAGAGGTTATTTGAAAAGTCACCATCTCTACCACCATTGCCACCCAAACTAAGAAGGAAGCGATCACCCTCCCAGAAATATTCAAGGACTATAAAAAGGTATTCAATGAACCAGAAGAAGGTTTTATGCCACCCTCTAGAGACTTCAACCATACTATTGACCTCAAAGATTCATTCACCCCATAGAAGGCCAAACCTTACTCTCTGAATCCTGCTGAGACCCAAGCCTGTAAAGACTTCATCAAGGAACATCTAGAAAAAGGAACCATTTGACTGTCCAAATCCCCACAGGCTGCACCATTCTTTTTCGTTGCCAAGAAAGACGGAAAACTCTGCCCCTGCCAAGACTACTGATACCTAAATGAGCATACAGTCAAGAATGCCTATCTGCTTCCCCTTATCCCTGACCTAATGGACAAGCTCCACAGATCCAATATTTTCACTAAAATGGACATATGATGGGGATTCAACAACATTCATATCAAGGACAGTGACCAATGGAAGGCCACATTCATCACCCCATTTGGCCTTTACAAACCCCTCATCATGTTCTTTGGCATGTGTAACTCCCACCTTCCAAGCATTCATGGACCACTACTTTGGCGATATGATGGCAGAAGGATGGCTAATCATCTACATGGACGATCTTATGATCCACACCAAGGATGACCAAGCTTTACATGCATGGCCGAACTACACCTCCACCTGAAACTCAAAAAATGCTATTTTTCCCAGAACTCTATCAACTTTTTGGGCATGATCATCTTCAAAGGAGAAATTGGAATGGACCCCACCAAGTTATCTGTCATCAAAACTTGGGTACCCCCTATGTCGGTCAAAGGAGTCTGCTCCTTTTTAGGATTTTTGTCATATCCATGCATTCCGATCCATCTCTGACCCCTCGGATGCAACTCTGACCCCTTCAACATCAGTTCATACACTTGGACACAACTCCAAGTCCCTTCTGCTCTATTCCAATCCTGTTATGTATCTCTGTTCTACTTTAGTATTTAGTTCATTTCATTTCCTGTGCATCACATACAAGCACAGCTCTGGCTCTCTTTATATACAATACAGCCCTCAGCTCTCTTCTTTCCAATTATCCATCTTACTCATCCATTTAGTCATCCATGTACTTACTCATCCTCCGGCCTTTTGTCTCTTCCAACCTTCCATCTTACTCATCCACTATTCTGATTACTCATCCACTTCTGCTCCAACTATATATATTTCGTAGATACCTCATGTAAACCTCAGTCTGAATATTAACATTCTAAGTTTCCTTCTGACTCATCTCTGACCTCTGAAAGGCCTTGATGGTCTTACCCTCTCATCTTCCCTCCAGACTTGACCCAGTGTCAGTCCACTGTTTTACCTCTGATCTCTGCTTCTCCAAAATTCAGGGACAGACTGTGACAAGGGCACACCACATATGGTGAAGCCAAGTCCTGTCCGCTTTAACTCTGGAGTTCTGGAGTTACAACCTCCAAGTCGGCATGGACTCTAACAATTTTGCAACTTTTACTGCAAATTTATCACCAACTTTTCTGCCATTGCCACCCCATTCATTGCCCTTACTTGGAAATCCGCTGCATGGGAATGGAAATCAGACCAACAGAAAGCCTTCAATGATCTCAAAAGCAAATTTCTTTCCCTCCCAGTCCTCTCCATGCCTGACCCCCAACATCCCTTTACTGTCATGACCGATGCATCCCTCACTGGTGCAGGAGCCATCCTTATGCAAAAGGATGCAAACAGCGATCTCCACCCATGCTTGTACTTCTCCTGCACCTTCTCCCCCACCAAATGAAACTATGACATCTATGATAGGGAACTACTGGCAGTCATTAAGGCTCTAGAAGAATGGTGCTGTCAAAATCTAAGTAAAGGGCAGGATATGCCCACTACATGAATGAGTAAAGTGGTAGAAATACAATAAATAGGAACTCACCTCAGCCACTGCCCAAAGGTGGTAGCAAATGACTGAGGGATGAGAATAGGTGAAGGTTTGAATATATACCTATGGGTGGAGCCCTACTCGACTAAGATAGAGAACTCTAAACCTTAAAAATAAGCGACTCTGAAAGGGAAGAGGAGTGGAGCTGAGAAGTCTGATTAACCACGTCACCTCCAATTGATTTCGAAGTATTCTGCTAAAGCCTTGTGCAGTTCCAGCAATCTTCAGCTTGGAGTTGCATGGAGGACATCGGAGTTCACTCAGAGTTCTCAGTTTTAACAGGCGCCAATACCTTAGCAGTACCCCCCACCCTGTTGTGGTTATCACCGACCACGAGAACCTCTCTTACTTCAAGGAACCCTGCAAACTTACCCCATCATGCCTGCTGGATGCTCTTCCTCCAGGACTTCAACATCCTATACAATATGAGACCTGGTTCTTTCATGGGGCCTGCTGACACTCTCTCACAAAAAGATTTTGTCTGTTATAAAGCCCATATTTTATCTTTGAAGAACAAACTATTTTTCTGACACTTTTCCAACTTTTATTTAGAAACTCCCCTTTTCTTGTGGCGATCCTCAAAGAAAGCCGTCTACATGTACTTCACCATCATGTGACTAGATGTCATGTGATGTTTATCTTTTGGTATGCTCCTGTGACGTATAATTTCCTTCTGTCACATGATCTGTCACACATGACCACTTTGCAGCACTTGCCAATTGGCCATCGGTGATCCTTCAGACTTCTTCCTGGTGGCCTTCTCTTTTGGGAATAACCCTTTGGACTTTATCACTTCTTTTCACAGATGATTTGGAGTTTCTATCTCCATGGACAACATTTCCTTTATCTCTCTCATTACATGGCAATGCTTACCTATTCCCCTGGTCATGATCGTATTGGGAAGGCACACTGTGATCATGCGGTGCACCTTACTCATTTCCTCTTAGTCACGATATGTTTCCTTTGGACATCTATTTCCTTTTTCAATTTCCAGGCTTGAGACCTAACAAACACTTACTATATTAGGAGATACCTACTTAGGTAGATGGTCTGTGTGCACTACATTGCCAGACACTATTTAGTCACCTGTATTCAAGACTGGATTCCCCAGTCTTAGCTATTTAGAATATCATTGCCCAGGTATATTCTTCTAGGCTGGACCC
This sequence comes from Wakefieldia striispora, assembly GCA_038090475.1. Classification (NCBI taxonomy): domain Eukaryota; kingdom Fungi; phylum Basidiomycota; class Agaricomycetes; order Agaricales; family Hymenogastraceae; genus Wakefieldia; species Wakefieldia striispora. The sequence goes on along the minus strand of JBBPMU010000313.1, from coordinate 21,829 downwards.
CTTTAGGATATTCTGAAGGGTACACTGGGTACACTCTTACCTCTACCAACTTTCATTTCCTCCACTCCAACGATTCTGCCTTGAGAGGGAAGACTTCACCTTAGAGGTTCTCTGGTTCAACCTTTGACATTCTGTCTCATTTCATTGTTAATACCTTGGATGACAACATGGATGTTGTCCTCCTCTCCACAGACCACTTCATCAATGCCATTGATGTTGACCTTGCTAAATGAATAGCGGAATCCTCCAATACTGATCCATTAGTCATCAAAGCCCTCACCACCATCCAGGAGAAATCCTCCCTTTTCCCTCATGCATCCCCTTCCGATTGGGAATTCCATGAAGGATCGCTATTTTTTCAGGGATGGCTCTACATTCCTGACTCTGCCCACAAAGACTTCACTCAAGATCCTTTCATACTTGTAGTGTCATTGACAACTAGGAGCAGAGTATTGGCTATTGTTACAGATTTCAAGGCTACCTGGGAACGTGACGACAAAATCATCTGGAGACAACTCTCTGGTGAAGACAATACGGACATGGATACGTTTTTCCTTCCTACTCATTCTTATGATCGCTACTGGCTTGACCTTTCTTCCATGGCATATAGAGACCTCACTTGGGAGATCATTGATAGTGGTCAATACGACCCTATTATCCATGACTTCTAAGCATTCTTTCAGACTTTGTACGGGAACACCGCCATTTCCCACATTTATGGATGCCCCTGGACTTCTGACTCGTTTCCACCAGGAAGTCCCATTTATCTCTTTTCCTTTTATACTTAGCGGAACTCTGCTCCTCCTTTTGGACATGGGACTCCGATTCCTTTCTTGGACATGGGACTCTGCATTTCCTTTTACACATACAGTACATTTCCTTTTACGTGTCGTCCATTGATTCCCTTTTATGATACATGCGATGCAACACATCTTGTTGATTTCCTTTTATGTGTTGTCCCTTTATGGTAACCCCCCTAGTATATAAAGGGCCAACTTGTAGTAGATAGCTCTTCAGCTAATTCTACACACTTCTGCCTGCAAAGTCTTCACTCCTGAAGAAGGTTGCTTGACTTAACCCCTGTGCTAAGCCCTTCCAGTCTTCCATCTCTTGTTACTCACCGGGGCTTCTCTCTTACGAGCAATAGCCACATACTCTGCTCCTGGTTGTCGATGACACCACGAGTATGAAAGGATCTCGAGTGAAGTCTTTGTTCTGCACCCACATAACAGCTATCGCTCATAAGAGAGAAGCCCATAAGCACAAGAGAATGTAAACTGGAAGGGCTTAGCACAAGAGGTAAGTCGAGCAACCTTCTTCAGAAGCAAAGACTTTGCAGGCAGAAATGCATAGAATTAGCTGAAGAGCTATCTACTCCCTTTATATACTATGGGGGTTACCATAAAGGGACAATGCATAAAAGGAAATCAATGAGATGCATCATGTTGTGTGTATCGTAAAAGGGAATCAACAATCAACACATAAAAGGAAATGTACATGTAAAAGGAAATGTGGAGTCCTGTGTCCAAGAAAGGAATCAGAGTCCTGTGTCCATAAGGGGAAATGGAGTTCCACTAAGTATAAAAGGAAAAGAGGTAAATGGGACTTCCTGAGTGAAATGAGTCAGAAATTTGGGGGCATCCATAAATGTGGGAAATGGCAGTGTTCCTGTGCGAAGTCTGAATGATAACCTAGAAGTCATGGATTATAGGGTCATATTGACCTGCATTGATGATCTCCCAAGTGAGGTCTCTATATGCCATGGAAGAAAGATCAAACCAATAGTGATCATAATGATGAGTAGGAAGGGAAAATGTATCTATGTCCATCTCATCTTCATCAAAGAGTTGTCTCCAGATGATTTCAATGATACAAAGTGTCACTCAAACAACCCAAAGAGGAAAGAAAAGACAGAGTGCTGGGTTCTAAGGGTGCACTGGCAATGAAGGTGGCAAGAAGGGAAAGCTGGAAGTCATGGAGCAGTGGAATGTTGAAGGTAGTGTGGGTCCAAGTGAGGCAAGGAGCTATCCTTAAATCCTACCCTTGGTAGTAGAATCAAGTAGATAAGACTGGGGAATTCCAGTCGCAATGTCCCTACTTAAATAGTGTCTGGTAATATGATGCGCACAGACCAACTACTGTAAAAGGAGTAACTAAATAAGGTCATCACTGATAAGGTGGGAGTCTGAGTAATCATAAGGGGAAAGGTTCATATGGTCAACATGTGTTACAATCATGATATGTTCCCTCTATTTTTCCTTATTTCCTCTACAAGCCTAACATCTTTGTTCGCATAATTAGCCCCTACAGTATCTCCCTTATACTTGTGACCAGACCACTAGATCTAGACACAGCCTAGACCCTCAAACCCTTAACCCAGTCTAGACCCTACTGTCACCCCATCTCTACACATGTTTCCCTCATGTCCACCCTATCCCCTGACATGACTCATCTTGACTCATTACCCTCTATCCTGTTTCACTTTGACATGCCTCATGCCTACTACACCCTTTACCCTAAGGCTATGCTTATCTATGACTCAGTATGACTCACATCCCACCAATAGCATTACTACCTCTTATCTAGGATATGCACAGAGTGATTAATGCCATAGGTTAGAACATTATAGAACATTCCATAGCATAGCATATCTTTAGATCTACCATATGTACACTTGTACAAACAGTAGAATAGTATATAAGGGACACCCTCAGCTCACAGAAGGACCCAGTCTTGTCCTTCTGGAGATTCCCCAAGCCTCTCTAGTCGCTTGATTCACCCTTATTGTGATATGAAGTGTCACTCAAACAAACAAAAGAAGAGATGAGAAGGAGCGCAAGTGTCTGGTGAGTGTGCACAGACCATGCTATGTATGCCTAAATTAAGAAGGTGAGGTATGGTATGAGTGAAGGAAATACGAGAAAGGAAATTATAGGATGTGAGAGTTGCATATCTTCAGGTAATCATCTATGAGTCAATGGGAAAAGAGATAAGAGGATAAAGAGGAGCCAATAGCAAAAGAAGAGCAGAAGATAAGCTATCAGCCAATCGGCAAGTGCCACAGGTGGTCACGTGTGTCAGATCACATGACTGAAAGAATTTTATACTGACATAGGAGCATACCAGAAGAGGAACATCACGTGATCGTGTGAATGAGTCACGTGACACAAAATACATGTTGGGACTCGTCTTTGAGGACTGAGTCTAGTGAAAGAGTTCGTTCAATGTAAAAAGTTTGATGTAGAATGATGAAATCATAACATTACCCCTTCTAAGGTCTGAGGTGTCTCGACGAGGAGAGAACTTTTTATGCTTCATAGTCCAGGCGAGTAAGAGCAGAATGAGAATGGAAATTGATAGAGTAATTGGAAAATACATAGAGCGTTGAATTTGGAAGTGGAAAGACCCCTAAGTTTATGAGGGGCAGACGGGTGGGCCTGGTGAAAAGTTTTAATGATTTCTGGAGCGTTTTTGAGGTGCTCCATGGGTTCCCAGGTATGGTCTGATTCTTCCCATCCTCTCCAGTGGACGAGGTACTCTAGTTTCCGATTTTTCATGCAGGAGGTGACGATATAGTCCACTTCATGTTCTTCATATTCCTCATCATTGACTACGATAGCATCTGGTTTGCAGGTGGGTTGTCCCGGCAGTGTCTCTCTGTAGGGTTTAACTCGAGAAACATTAACAGTAGGATGAATAGTAAATGTTTTTGGTAGACAGAGCGTAACTGTGTTCGGTAGAACTTTTAAGATTTCATAAGGTCTGATCCATTTCTGCGTAAGTTTCTTGGCAGTGTATGGTAGTTTTAAGTGCTCTGTGGAGAGCCAGACCTGTTGCCCGATCTCGTATGTTGGGGCTTCTGAACATCATTTCTCCACATTTTTAATCATCCGTTGTCTAGTTTCATTGAGGGCTTGTTTTATCTCGTCATGAGACTTCATGCATTCATCTGTGAATGAGGCTCCTTTTGCATTTTCAAATCCAAGGTGGGGTTGGTAGGTCTTGGTGATTGTGAATGGGGTGGCATTAGTTGCCAACCCGAGAGAGTTGTTATGTTGGAATTGTGCGAGTTTAAGCCACTCACACCAGTCCTCCTGCTTTTTGGCTATGTATGTGTGGAGGTATTGTTCCATTTCTCTATTGATCCATTCAGTTTGACTGTCCATCTGGGGATGATACGCTGTGGAGATTTTTTGTTTGATGTCAAGGATTTTGCACAGATGTTTTGTGAATTCTGAGACGAACTGAGGACCTTGGTCCGAGACGATAGAAGAGGGGAGTCCATGATTACACCATACTTCATCCCTGAAAAGTTTTGCCAAATCTAAAGATGAAATCTTTTTTAAACAAGGGGTAAATATCACTTCTTTCGAGAAGCGGTCAACTATGACACAAATGGAATCATACCCCTTTGAATGGGGTAAACCCATGACGAAATCAATGGAGAGATCTTCCCAAGGTCTGGATGCTGACTCAAGGGGTAATAGTTTTCCTGCAGGTGTGGTTGACTTTCCCTTTGTGAGGGTGCACGCTTGACAGTGGTCTATATATTCGGCAATGTCTTTAGTCATGCTGTTCCAGGTATAGAATCGTGAAATTAGATGGCTTGTGTGAGCCCTTCCTGTGTGTCCGGCTACAGGGGAGTCGTGAAATAACATCAGTAGTTCTGTCCGTAAGGAAATCAGAATGAAAATCTTGAATTTGTCGTTTTTGTACACCTTTTCTTCTTCACAGAAGGTAAAGCCCTGTGGGATCTCTGATTCTGTTAGTCATTCCGTCGCTTTTTGTATCTTTTCAAAGAAAGGAGAGATTAGGATTGTTTCTTGGGAATTTACCACCTTAATACATATCTTTTTCTGGAATCACTACTATGTTGGAGTTGTGGTTCTCTGCTGTGTCACCATGATCAGGTCTTCGGGAGAGCGTGTCAGCTCGTCCGTTCTGCGTGCCTGGTTTGTAACACATGATGTAGTTGAACTCTTGAAGTAGAGCATGCCATCTTGCTTGTTGTGGTGATAGTGTTTGAGGTTTCTTCCAGTACTCCAGGTTCTTGTGGTCTGTCCAGATTTCAAAGGTCTCTCGACCGACGAGGTAATGTCTCCAGTCTTGTAGTGCTCGGATTACTGCTAAAAGTTCTTTATCATAAATCAGGTAGTTCCGCTCTGCGGAATCAAAAGAATGCGAGATGAAAGCACATGGCTTCCAAATACTGTCATCGTCTTTTATTGAAAGGACGGCCCCCGTGGCTATATCTGAGGCGTCTGTTTCTACTCACATTGGCTTCTGCTGGTCTGGATAGGCTAGCAGGGATTCCTTCGTGAATGCTTCTTTCAGTTTCTTGAATGCCAATTCTTGATCACTTCCCCATTTGAAGGGGGTATCCTTCTTTGTTAAGTCGTTGAGTGGTCGCACTATGTGGGCAAAATTAGGTATGAATTGTTGATAATAGTTGCATAGGCCTAAGAAGCCTTGCACTTGTTTGAGTCTGGTTGGTGTTGGCCAATCCAGAACTCCCGCAACTTTTGATGCCTGCATTTCTACCCCTTCTTGGGATACCACCATCCCAAGGAAATGTACCTTTTTCTGTGAAAAGTGGCATTTTTCGGGCTTGACATATAAGTCATTATCTTGTAGCCATTTGAGTACCTCCTTTACAATTTGTTCATGTTCTTCCTGAGTCTTGCTGCTAGTGAATACCATGCAGTCATCGATGAAAATGATGACCACCACATATGTACATATCATTGAAGATATCATTCATCATATTCTAAAAGGTAGAGGGTGAGTTTGTCTTTCCGAAGTACATCACCAGGGGCTCATAGGCTCCCATGGGCATTACAAACGCTGCTTTCCATTCATCTCCTTCTTTTATCCAGACATTGTTGTATCCCCACCATAAGTCCATGGTGGTGAATAGGTCTGCTCCTTGAAGTCGATCTATTAAGGAAGGGATTAGCAGTAGCGGGTATGTGTTCTTTATTGTACCTTCGTTAAGGTAGCGATAGTCCATGACTAATCGCTTTTTACCATCCTTTTTTGGTATGAAGAATACTGGCACGGTTTGTGGGGACTTCGAGGGACGAATGTACCCCTTCTTTAATTCCTTTTGTAAAAAGTTAGCGACTTCTTCCATCTCTGTTTGTGACAGAGGGATAACTTGTCCCTTCTTTGGGATGAAGTCTTCTTTCAGTTCAATAGCATGATCCCAAGGTTTTCACTTGAGCATCCTTTCTAATTCTTTCTTGGAGAATACTTCTAAAAATTCATGATAAACTTTTGGTACTAAACCTTTAATGTGTTCTTCTTCTTCTTTTTTCGTCATCGCCCGATTAAAGAAAGTGGGCGGTAGTCGCATCCTTGACATTTGTTGGCAATAACTTGTGCATCGGCCAAACTTGATTTCACCGGTAATCCAATTTATCTCAGGGTTGTGGCGGTTAAGCCAATCATATCCTATGAACATGGGGTGGGTTCCCAAGTTAGTAACTGTTATGAAACCATACTTTATTTCAGAAAAGACACTTCACTTTTACTAACACTTTTAAAAACTTTTACGTAGGACCTCACCATTCTTGCGGCAATCCTAGAAGAAAGCAATGTACATGTATTTCGAAGATCATGTGACTTGATGTCACCTGATGTTTATCTTTTAGTACGCTCTTACTCCAGTATAACTTCATTCATCACATGATCTGGAGCACGTGACCACTCCACAGCACTTGCCGATTCAGGCCATTGGTTGATACTTCAGACTTCTTCCTGGTGGCCATCTCTTTGGGAATAACCCTTTTTGGACTTATTGAATTCTCATGAGATTTGGAGATCTCTTATCTCCATGGGACAAGTTTCACTTCTTCTTTTCACTTCCATCCTTCTTCTCTTCTCATTGATGCCCATCTAACCAATGGTGGATGACCCTCAGATAGGATACCGGTCTGTTGATATGGCTGATGTGGTACGATTCCATTTTTTCGATTTTTCATTGGATGATTCCCAGACTGGACAATTACATACACAGTATCACCAGACACTATTTAGTTAATGATGTACAGACTGGAAACCCCAGTCTTAGCTATTTGAGAATCATATGCCAAGGTGGTTCTTTCTAGGCTGGATGCCCTTAGGATATTCTGAGGGTTACACTTGGTAAATTTCCTTTACTCATCTACACTCTTAGCCAGAGGATAAACAGGTGCTCTTTCTCTTTCCACACAATCCCCCGTTGAAGGAAAGACTTCACCTTTGAGGTTTGAGGTTCAACCTTCGATGATTCTGTCTTGTTTCAGTAACATACATGTCCACAAATTCTGAGTGTCTGTTTATTTCCAGAAAGACGTTTACTTTATGAGTGATCGCTCCTATTGAGGAGTTCGATCCATCCGCGTTTGAAACCCCAATGGGTGTGGGCAGCCTTGTTCCTACAATACCATTAGTTTCACAGAATTTTTTGTCAATGAAGGTGTTTGTGGCGCCTGAGTCAATCAACAATCTGCAGGACACCATATACCATCCTTGAAGTTTTCTGAAATGAATATTAGTAAGAGGGGAAAGATGTCCAGAGTGATTAAGCATGGAGTGAATGAAAGTCTGAGGGTTGGAAGGTGAATGGGAGACAAAATGTAAAGTAGGTGTTGAAATGGAAAAATTGTTTTCGGAAATAACGGAATTAAGTGCAGTATTTTTTACTTCTGCTGCCACGCCCAATTGGGATGCCATTCCAGAAGTGGAGGAAGAATTGGGTACATGATCTACTGTACTGTGAAGAGAAAGATCATTCGTAGAGTCAGGACTATCGTAAGAAAAATTGTCAGTTCCTTCTACATCAAGTAATGAAAAGAAGAATTGTTCTGAAAAGGATATATTACAAATGGGGGCCAGGCTACCCTCACTTACCTGGACCCTTGTCCTTTTACTGCCTCAGCGGTTCTGGCGTCCATTTCTGCCCTGATCCTGTCTCTCCAATATGCTTCCATCTCATCCATAATGAATGAGGCATTGTGGGCAGCATAGCCCTGAGGAGGAGGTGGTGGAGCCGGGGGGAGTGATGGGAAGTTGACTGCATATGCCTGCGATCCTGGCCCTTGGTAAGGTGGGTATCCACCCCAGTGTTGTTGGCGTGGAGCGCCACCTTGGTATCATACCTGTTTCGGGGCACAACAGTTTTGAGCCAAATGGCCCGGCTTACCACAGTTGAAACATAGGAATTGCCCCTGTGGATGGGCGTGCGGAGGGTGAGGAAGGGGGCGAGGTTGGCTGGCAGCTGGCCTCGTGGGAGCGGAAGTTGTCATCACATCAATGACCATAGGGGCACCTCTGCCAGGCTGGGTGCCGTAAGGGGAGTACGATGGGCGTGGGGGAGTTTGGAAAGAAGGGGGGCCTTGTGTTACGGATTTCAAAGATACCTGGGAACGAGACGTCGAAATCATTTGGAGACAACTCTCTGGTGAAAGAGCTGACGGACATGGATACGTTTTTTCTTTCCTACTCATTCTTATGATCGCACTTGGTTTGACCTTTCTTCCACGGCGTATAGAGACCTCACTTGGGAGATCGTTGACAGTGGTCAATACGACCCTCTGTTCCATGACTTCTAGGTTATCCTTCAGACTTCGCACGGGAACATCGCCGTTTCCCACATTTATGGATGCCCCCAGACTTCTGACTCGCTTCTACCGGGAAGTCCCATTTGGTCTGTTCCACTTATATCTAGCGGCTCTCTGCTTCTCCTTTTGGACACGGGACTCCAATACCTTTCTTGGACACAGGACTCTGCATTTCCTTTTACGCGTACGTTTCCTTTTACGCGTCCTTCGTTGATTTCCTTTTACGATACATGCGACGCGATGCGTCTTGTTGATTCCCTTTCTCGTCTATTTGTTTCTATTTGTACCTTGTAGTATAAATACCCGCTGCTGTAGTATAATAGCTCTTCAGCTAATTCTATGCACTTCTGCCTGCAAAGTCTTCGCTCCTGAAGAAGGTCGCTCGACTTACCTCCTGCGCTAAGCCCTTCCAGCTCTCCGTCTCTCTTGCTAATGGGCTTCTCTCTTACGAGCGATAGCCATATACTCTGCTCCTAGTCGTCGCTGACACTACGAGTACGAAAGGACCTCGAGTGAAGTCTTTGTTCCACACCTGCGTAACACCTTGGGGCGGTCAGTAATACCAAGGTTTCTGAGGGGGAGCCTTCGCTCACTGAGGTCCTTGTGAGGGTTGTCCCCTCTCCTCTGCGAGCCTTTCGAACGTTTTGTTACGAATCCGTACTTTCCCTCTTGACAATGACGCTTTACTTATTTCTTCCCCTTTACTTTCAAAAGACAATCAGACTCTTTCGCTACAGGGTATCCTCAAAGATCTCTGCCAACATGTATTTTGAACCATGTGACTTCACGTGACTTATTGGTATGCTCCTGCCCCAGTATAATTTCCTTCATCATGTGATCTGGGGCACGTGATCACTTAGCGGCACTTGCTGATTCCTGACAGATGGGACTTTCCATGGCAGTATATAAATTCCTTTCAGTCCACGTGATCTGCCACACGTGAGACGACCTTTGGCCTACTTAGGTCAGCTGGACATCGGACCGGAGATTCTGTTCTAGACTTTGGGGCTTATCTTCTGACCATTACCCCGCGGATACTTTCGGACTTCATTTCCCTTATCTTTTCTTTGACTCATCAGGCTTACGAGAATACCTGATTGTGATCGTATCGGAAGGCATTGCCATGGAGAGCGGTGCAGACTTACTCATTTCCTCTGACTCACGATACGTTTATCTCGGACAGACATTACCATATTCGGATTACCAGGTCTGAGACCTGACAAACACTTACTATACTCAGTAGTTTCCTTCTTCGGAAGATGGTCTGTGCGCGTATCGCCAGACACTATTTAAGTAGTAGAGGATTCGACTTGGGTTCCCCAGTCTTATCCATTTGACCATAGTTACCAAGGACTTTGGTTTTAGGTTTACTCCCCGCTTTGCGGGTACTTGGACTCCTCACCTCTTCTCACCTCAATTCCATCTTTTCTTTTATCCTTCAACCGAACCTTCGAACTGTGACAATTCCCCTATCGACAAAGGGAAGTTCTTGCCTCAAGGAAAGGACTTAAGGGCCATACGACTACAATAACCCCGTTTTAGGGTTACATTCAACCTTCGATTCCCAATCTCGTTTCACGTTTGTCCTGTTGAGAGATGAGACTTCAGATGAAGATCTCATACCGGATCTATGATGTTTCTACTTCAGACTTCATCATTCATATGTCATATGATCTAGACCATTCTAGATTCACATCTAGATTGATACCAGTTCTAGAGCGGTTCTAGAACTGAGGTGAGTCACTATCATATTATTCATTTCGGATGATAATGAGATAAGAGTCCTTTATACCATTGGACGATAAGGATATGTATTACTCATACGATATGATGGGACCGTATCTTTAGTCATTTCCTATGACTCATCCTTATCTCTTATTGTTCTTATCTCTCCATTCTCATTGGTAGATAAGAACCTCACACATGTATATAAGAAGGGACGCACAAGGGCGATTCCCTTCAACCCAGTCAATTGACTTTCCTCGGTTCTTCCATTACCTTCACCTCAGCCATATTCCTTGATCATTAGAACAGTGAGTAATTCTCCTCACAGTTCAACCATAACCTCTGCCTCGACTTTGCCTGGGTCTTCCACCTGCTGCATATAACAGTCGATCCTCATATCCTCGGTATGAGAGATTAGAGAGTTGGGTAGCACCACCTCTTTATGTCCTACCCTCATGTATTCCTTAGATAACGGGGGGTACCAGTGCCCTGTTTTCTTCTCTGCCTCCAAGGATGAGTGGAGGGACACTTCTTGGTATATGTGGTAGTTAACTGCCACCTTGAGCAAATGGACAGCCTTGCCATCGGATATCTCTGCCTCCACCACCAGGATGTCAAACTTCTGTAAGAAGTCCGCTATTTTGGAGGAGCCTTGTTTCAGCTCCCTCAGTTCCTTATACGCCTGGTGTGTTAGCAGCACTATCTGGAAGAAACCTTTAATAGTCTCCTGGAGTTCTTCCCAGGAAGGGTAAAAGATCAGGTCTTTCCCCAAGTATTTCTCCATTTGCTGCTGGGTGAACAGTTCTGTCGCCCCTTCAAACCTTAGTAGAACTGCAGTGGTTAGGATGCAGTCATCCTTGAAATCTGATGCTTCGACCCAAGTGCGGAGCTTGGTCCACCACATTCAGAACTTTTTCTTGTCACCGTCCCATTTGCCAGGTTCAGTGAGTCTTTTATAGGAGTCTTTCTCTCCTTTTTCCTCTAGTTGTCATATAAATTCCCAAGCGAAGATTGACTCATTCGACTCAGGTTCTGGGGGTGGGGGTGGTGGAGCCATGGACGTGGAGGGGCCTGACATTGGTGGTGGCGGGCAGTAGTCAACAGGAGAGTGGTAGGGTTCTTCCTGTATGGAGGGGGATGACGATTGTGAAGAGGCAGGGGATGGGTTCGTGGGGGTGAGTCGGGAGGTTCCGACACAATTGCTTACTGGCCCGTCTAAGCGGACCTCTGGGCTTTTATCATGAGGGGGGTCCCTCAATGGACTTTCTTCAGGGAGGTGCACCCTCTCAGGTAAGGGCAGGTGGAAAACTGTTTGTTGTAGGCAAATCGGATCTTTGTGTGAGGGGCAGGCGGGGCTGGGTAGCGACGTGTGCTGGTGCACATTCATGAGAGACCTAAGAAACGTGGGCCTGCCACTCGATGGGTAGTCTTATCTAAGTGATACAAAGTGTCACTCAAACAAACAAAAGAAGAGATGAGAAGGAGCATGCCAGGTTCTAGGGGTTTCCCGGCAATGAACGGGGCAATGAGCGAAGTCTGAAAGTCGTGGAGAGGAGGAATTGTTGAGGATGTAGATAGTCCAAGTGAGGCAAGGAGTTATCCTTAAATCCTACCCTTGGAAGTAGAATCAAGTAGATAAGACTGGGGTTGCCAGTCACAAAGTACACTACTTAAATAGTGTCTGGCAAGTGCACACAGACCATGCTATGTATGCCTAAATTAAGAAGGTGAGGTATGGTACGAGTGAAGGAAATACAAGAAAGGAAATTATAGGATGCGAGAGTCACGTATCTTCAGGTAATCATCTATGAGTCAATGGGAAAAGAGATAAGAGGATAAAGAGGAGCCAATAGCAAAAGAAGAGAAGAAGATAAGCTATCAGCCAATTGGCAAGTGCTGCAGGTGGTCATATGTGTCAGATCATGTGACTGAAAGAATTTTATACTGACATAGGAGCATACCAGAAGAGGAATGTCATGTGATCATGTGAATGAGTCATGTGACATGAAATACATGTTGGGACTCGTCTTTGAGGACTGAGTCTAGCAAAAGAGTTCATTCAATGTAAAAAGTTCGATGTAGAATGATGAAATCATAACATATTGTCCTTCTGCTTGAATAGCCTTAACCTGTAAAGGTTTGGTTGTTTCAACATGTATCTTGAGTCAGTGTCTGTGTGTCAATGGGAAAGGAAGATAAAGGATAAGGAAGAGCCAATAGCAAAAGAAGAGTGGAAGATAAGCTATCAGTCAATTGGCAAGTGCTGCAAGTGGTCATGTGTGTCAGATCATGTGACTGAAGGAAGTTTATACTGACATAGGAGCATACCAGAAGGGGAACATCACATGACTGATCACATGACTTTTCAAAGTACAGGTTGGTGCTCATCTTTGAGGACTAAGCATAGCAAAATGGTTCATTTTAAGTGAAAAGTTTGATAAAAGTATGAGAATCATAACATTTGACATTGTTGATATTATTACAGCTACAATCCTAGTTCACTATATATGGTACATTTTTCCCACACCGCTTCGTTTACACGCATTTACCGTAGACGCACACCTCAGTCGTTTGCCATCACGACTGAGGTACACATATCATCCCTACACATGTCTAAACTAATACTGACTGTACCATAGCACTCTGCTCGTCCTCTTTAGACATTGCATTCCCAGGTATCCTTGAAATCCATAACATTAGGTCCCCATTCAGAAGAATGATTCACTGAATCATCATCCTCAGATGTGCTCGTCATCAAAGTCTGAGAGAGCATCATCATCAAGAGGTTATTGGGTCCAGAAAGGATGGCATTGTCTATTGATGGGACAATTTCAGGAGAAATGTCCAGGAGAGGTTCAGAGGCAATGGGTACATCAATAGTGGGGGCATCCAACCTGTAGGTGGCCATAGGATCTGCAATGATAGCAAGCATGGTGGCGAGGAATTTGTCTGTGGATGGGAGGGGGGACAGGGATCGGATTGGGGGAGTCAGAGGGGGAGGAGATGGGCTCAGTGAGCTCAGCAAGGGTAGTGAGGAATTCCCTAACTCCGTCAAGGTTGAGTGAAGGGGATGCTCAAAGAGGTGATCCAGGTCCAGTAGATCCCAGATGGGGTGCATCTGATCCAGGCATGGGTCGTTGGGGAAGAGGTTGATGGTGGGGAGAATATGGGGGAGGGGCAGCATTAGTAGCAGATATGGAAGCAGCATCCAACTCATCAGGTCGGATAGGGTAGGTAGGGACAGGGGCAGGTAGTATAGGTCAGGTAATGGGGTAGAGACGAGAGGTCCATCCCAAAGGGTGGCTCTGAGGGAGCTCATCAGATGAGAGATAGTCCCTTCACTGGAGAGGGGAGAGGCTGATGAGGGTGGTGTGGAGGAAGGGTTGGACATTGTTGGGAGGGAGAGTAGGGATGAAGATTCCAAACCCAACATGGTGAAGGGCATCAAGTATAATCCCTCTGGTACCCTGAATGGAATAGGAGAGGGCCACTGCCCAAGATTCTCCAAGTTGGATGGGAGATCATTGTTGAATCTCTGCAGATAAGAGGGAGTTTCAGAATGCCTGGAGTAGGAGCAGGATGACAGTCGATTGAGAGGATAGGGGAAGGTTCACAAGGTGGAGTGCAAGAGGTGGCGACAAGATGACAGAGGCATAGAGGATGTTTCAATGGAAACATGGAAGTCTATCTAGAAAAATGGGAACTGGGTCCAGAGTGGAGAGTAAGGTGTCCAAGGGGATTTCCAAGTAGGCGGAAGGGGAAGAAGGAGGGGTAACTGACATAGAAGATGGAGAAGGTGAAACAACAGAAGAGCAGGATCAAGAATGGAAAGACTCAAGAATCATTCCAACCATCTGCCTCAGCCATCCAGCCAGAGTAGGTGGCACTGGTGGAGTAGCAAAGAATGGGGGTGTTGACATCATGAGGGGAGACAATTCTGACAGAGATTCCATGAGGGGTGACATGGAGGACAAAGAAGAGGGCGTCATGAGAATATTGGAGTTTGAGGGTGATGGCAAAGATGGAGTAGAAGAAGAAAAAGGTAAGGGCAGAGAAGACAATGAATATGACAAGGGAGAAGATGATTTCAATCATGTAGGGGGGGAGCGCGGTGGGGGGAAGGCCTTTGGGCAAGAGGCTTTATATAAGTTTAGGAGGGTCTTGGTGTGTACCAAATTGGATGGTGGTTCCCATGTATTGTTGGAAGAGGGATAGCCTTTCCATTTGATAAGGAACTGTGGATTCTGTGCAGAACCCCAATGTCCCACAATAGCTTCAACTTCATATTCTTCTTCTCATCCGAGAAGATCCAGTGGCGGTTGGGAGAAGCTGGGGCCATGTTCGTCAGTTTCCTGGTAAGGGGAGAGAAGAGAGGCATGGAAGATGTCATGAATCTTCCAGGTGGATGGAAGTTTTAGTCAATAGGAAAGGGGGGATATAACTTGTGTGATTTCAAAAGGGCCCACGTGGCAAGGGGAGAGCTTGTGAGAATGGTAGCCAAGTTTAAGGTTCTTGTTGTTGAGCCAGACTTTTTGTCCGACTTTCCAAGGGGTGAATTTAGTGTTAATGCAGGATTTCATGTCAGCTTGGGCTTTCTGGTGAGCGGTCAGGGCTTTGGTTCTGACTTTGTCTAATTTGATAAGATGTTGTTTGGCAGCTGGAATGAAGGTGGTTCAGGAAAGAGGGGGATAGGAGTGGGGTTCATAGCTGTACATGAGGGAGAATGGGGATTGGTTAGTGACAGAGTGGACGTTGGAATTGTGAGCAAATTTGGCCATTGGAAGGAGGGATGCCCAGGTGGTGGGTTTTCCTTCACAAAAGATCTGAGGGTAGGTTTCAAGTTCCTGATTTACACATTCTGTTTTGCCATCTGTTTGTGGGTGATAGGTGGTAGAGAGGGCGAGGTCGTAGTTGAGGAGGCAAGCGAGTTCCCTGGTGAATGTGGAGGTGAACTGTGGGCCTCTATTGGAGATGAGTTTGTTGTGGAGTCTGAATCAAGGGAATACTTGGGAGAAAAAGAGAGTTGCAACACCCTCTGCAGTGATGGTTTTCAAGCAAGGGATGTAAATTACCCCCTTAGTAAGACCATGGTTGACCACGACCATAATACATAGAATCATGACCTAGTGATGGGGGAAGATCGGTGATGAGATCCATGGAGATTTGTTGGAAAGGGCAGGTGGCTTTAGAGGGAATCAGGGAGAGTGGGGGTGTAGTCAGGTGGGTGATGACCTTCTTTGCTTGGCAAGTTGTGCACCTGGCAATAAATTTTTGAGTAAAAGTAGCCATCCTGGGCCACTAGTAGTTGTGGCGAAGTAGATGGAGAAGGTGGAAATAGCTGGGATGGCCTGTGGCAGGAGAGTCATGGATGGAAGTGACAAGGTCCTTGTAGGCTGATTTGGGGATGTAGAGCTATCCTTGGAAGAACAAAGTTCCTTCATGAAATTCCCAGTCAGATGGGGATGCATGAGGAAAGAGAGAACATTTCTCTTGGATAGCAGTAAGAGCCTTTGTGACTAATGGATCAGTATTGGAGGATTCCGCAATTCAATTGGTGAGGTCAACATCAATGGCATTGATGAAGTGATCAGCAGAGAGGAGGATGACATCAGTGTTGTCATCAGAGGTGTTGACAAAGTCTTTTCAGGATAGGGTGTTGGCGGGTCCCATGAAAGAACCAGGTCATGTGTCATAAAGGATGTCAAAATCCTGAAGGAAGAGCATCCAGCGAGCATGACGGTGGGTGAGTTTGCACAGTTCCTTAAAATAGGAGAGGTTTTTATGGTCAGTGATGACCATCACAGGGTGAGGAGTGCCACTAAGATATTGGTGCCATTCTTCAAGGGCTTTAATGACCACCAATAGTTCTCTGTCATAGATGTCGTAGTTCCTTTCTGTGGGGGAGAAGGTGTAAGAGAAATATGAGCATGGGTGGAGATTGCCATTTACGTCCTTTTGCATGAGGACAGCTCCTGTGCCAGTAAGGGATGTGTCAGTCATGATGGTAAAAGGGTGTTGGGGATCTGGCATGGAGAGGACCAGAAGGGTGAGAAATTTCCCCTTGAGATCATTGAAGGCATGTTGCTGGTCTGCAGTCCATTCCCAAGTAGTGGATTTTCTTATGAGGGCGATCAGGGGAGTGGCAATGGCGGAGAAATTGGCAATGAATTTGTGATAGAAATTGCAGAATCCTAGGAAGGAGCAGATGCCTTTAACTGACATGGGAGGTACCCAAGTCTTGATAGTACATAGATAGTTTGGTGGGGTCCATCCCAATTTCTCCTTCCATCAGCAAAACAGCCTTTTTGAAACAAGCCCAAACCCCTAAGGTAATGACTAGCGACAGTTTATGTGCTCATGTCTAGGAGCAAGCATAGAAGGGAAGTGTAGGGTATTTGAAGGCGAAAACTCCAAGTGAACTTTGTTAGAGTTCCTTGGTCTGTATTCATGGGTTTATATACTACAGGTGGTATGGTCATGTGACTACTGTACTGTAGATAAGGAGATAAGAGGGCGTTCTGCCATTGGCTGGAATGTCATGGAATATGAAAGAATACCACAGCCTTGTGACCATGCGTCAAGCATGAGGTGTGTGGGAGAATGGAAGAGAAGCATAAGCGGAAATGAAATGATACATGAGGTGTGGCAGATCTTTAGATCATGCCGGAAATTAAAAAGAGAAGCATAAATGTGGCAGCCAATAGGATGTAGTCCTTTGGACAGCCTTGACATGAGGTGCGTACCTTGTCCTAGAACAGTGGTTGTTCTGGATCGAAGAGTGCGCTAGAGAAAGGGACAACATAATTGGACTTAGAAGTAGAAAAAGAGTGGAGTTCTGAAGGCAGGAAAATAGCGTTTGTAACACTTTTTCCCACAATATTTCTTTGCACACCACATGAGTCAATTGAGTAAAATGATCAGGGCCAATATACCAAAGACATATGTTTGATGATAAAAATGTATGATAAAATTTTTGAGACCAGTTTATAGACAGGATTTTTTTGACATTTTCTGGACAGCTCTGGCCAGTTAGGTACCTTGCTAGAGAAAACTGTCCAGTGCTGGCCAGCACTGGCCAGGAGGAGGGGTGGTTTGCTGATGTTGGAGATAATCATCCCTAGAAAGTCAATGGATTTCTGAGAGAAAGAGCATTTCTCAAGTTTCAGGTGAAGGTGTAACTCAGCCATATGTTTGAGTACACAGCAGGTTTGTTCATCATGTAGGTGTTGGTTGTTCGTGGTATGGATCATGAGGTCATCCATATAGATGATCAGCCAACCTTCTGCCATCATGTCACCAAAGTAGTGGTCCATGAATGCCTGAAAGGTGGGATGTCCATTACACATGCCAAAGAACATGATGAGGGGTTCATAGAGGCCGAATGGAGTGATGAACACAGCTTTCCATTGATCCCTGTCTTTGATGCAAATGTTGTTGAATCCCCAGCATATGTCCATTTTGGTGAAAATATTGGATCTGCAGAGCTTGTCCATCAAGTCAGGGATAAGAGGGAGTGGGTAGGCATTCTTGATCATATGTTTGTTTAGGTATCGGTAATCCTGGCAAGGGCAGAGTTTTCCGTCTTTCTTGGCAACAAAAAAGAATGGCACAGCTTGTGGAGATTTGGAGGGTCAAATGGTTCCTTTCTCTAAATGTTCCACTATAAAGTCCTTGCATGCTTGAGTTTCTTCAGGGTTCAGGGAGTATGGTTTGGCCTTTTGGGGGGAGAACGAGTCCTTAAGGTTGATGGTGTGGTCAAAATCTCTAGAGGGTGGTATAAAGCCGTCTTCAGGTTCATCGAATATTTTTTGGTAGTCTTTGAAGATCTTGGGGAGAGTGACCTTTTTCTTTTTGGTTTGGGCTGCAATGGTGGTGGAAAGGGTGACCTTTTGGATAATTTCTGGTAAAATCTTGGCTTCTCTAAGTTTCTTCTGAAAACGCTGTTTGATGGCTTGCTGCCTAGCATCATAGTTGGCCTTGGATACCCTATCCAGGTTCTTATTGATATATTGAATTAGATAGGCTTGTGCTTCCCTAAGTGGGTTGTCATGGCAGTGGATTCACTGTCTGTTGAATTCAATAGTTCGGTTAGTCCAGTCGATCCTTGGATTTACCTTTACCAACCATGGCATCCCAAGTATGACATTTTGGGATCTGCAGTTGATTACCATGAGTTCCTGTTGGTGTTCTGTGTCAGCGTATTGCAAGGTAATGAATACCTTGTGTTGTATTTCTCCAGCCTTGTTCTTGGTTCCATCCACATTTTTGGCTCCAATGGGTTCAGCTAGTCAGATAAGAGGGATTCAGTTTCATATGGCAAAATCCTGGTTGATGAATGATCCAGTGGCTCCAGAGTCGATGAGGGTAGTGGTGGCGATGATTTCTCCTGTCCTTCCTGTATAAAGTGATATGGGGATGTGTATTTCTCTATCAGTGGGAGAGGATACAAAAATGGAAGCTATTTGTACAGGAGTCCTTGTCCTTGAGGAAGTAGACGTCACTCTACTCCTCAGTGTTGAAAATCCTCGTCTTCTTTGGCCTCTTGTTCAGGTTCGTCCATTGGGACTTCCTGGGATTTGTCTGAAAACATTTCCAGCAATCGGATAGCTTGAAGGGTCTTGAGCCCTTTGCCTTTTGCATAGGTGGTAAGGGGGTCGATAGGAATGTCTTCTTCAGCAGTCCTAATCTTCTGTGGGGGAGAATGATGGTTCTGCCTATTCAGGAGGCAATGGGGGTAGTCATCACCTTTGTGAGCCATGCTTCTGTTGCATGTGACCACTCTGTAGCACTTGCCGATCAGGCCATCGGTTGATCCTTCAGACTTCTTCCTGGTGGCCATCTCTTTGGGAATAACCCGGACACTTTTACCTAATGTTATCAAGATACAGAACTTCCCGGTTCCAGGCCCCTTGTTCTCTTTCTTATCATGATGACTCATTTCTACTTACCTGATTCTCCAATCGTGATCATATCGGAAAGACACATGCCAGGAGAGCTGTGTTCCTTTACTCATATCCTTTTAGTGATATGCAGTAGCACTCAAATAACCTAAAGAGGAAAGGAGAGAAAGAGCACCGGCTTCTAGGGGTTTACCGGCAACAAAGGCTGCGAGAAGGGAACGGTGGAAATCGTGTAACGGCGGAATGTTGAGGATAAAGTGTAGTCCCAGTGAGGAGAGAGTATATCCTTAAATCCTACCCTGGGAAGTAGAATCAAGTAGATAAGACTGGGGGACCAGTCGACTATGTACATGGGTTTATATACTGTAGAGAATCGTGCACAGACCATGCAGTGTGTATCGTATCGTCCAATGAGAAAAAGAATAGAGAATCATACCATGCGAAGAACGCGTATCGTGAGTCATCGTCTATGAGTAAAGATAAGGATGATAAGGAAGAGCCAATAGCATAAGAAGAGCGGAAGGGTTGCTATCAGCCAATCGGCAAGTGCCGCGAGTGGTCACATGTGTCAGATCACATGACTGAAGGAAATTATACTGACATAGGAGCGTACCAAAAGAGAAACATCACGTGATCGTGTGAATGAGTCACGTGACATGAATTACAGGTTGGGACTCGTCTTCGAGGACTGAGTCTAGTGAAAGAGTTCATTAAAGGTAAAAGTTCGAATGAAGAATGATGGAATCATAACATTTAGTCATGATATGCTTTCTTCGGACCTAACCCTTTTTCGATTTCCAGGCTTGAGACCTGACGGACTTTTACCTTAGAAAGTAGTTACCTTCTTCGGAAGATGGTCTGTGCACAGAAATTGCCAGACACTATTTAAGTAGATACATTGTCGACTGGTAACCCCAGTCTTTGCTATTTGGAATTTCATCCCCAGGTGACTTTCTTCTAGGCGAGACCCCCTTAGGATATTCTGAGGGGCTACTGGGAAACCCTCTTTCATCTACACTCCTAGCCAGAGGATAAACCGGTGCTCTACTATTAGTTCTTTCACAACGATACCCCGTTGAAGGGAAGACTTCACCTTTGAGGTTTGAGGTTCAACCTTCGACACTTCTGTCTTGTTTCATCTTCACTCTTGTGGGAGAAGGGTTCTGGGCAAGCCACCTTTAATTTGTCTTGGGTCAGGTTAGACATGCTGCTAGTGCTGGGTGTGGGAGAAGGAGAACAGGTGGTTGGGGTGTGCTGGGAGGATGGGAGTGTTGATTGGAACTGGAGAGGGGAAAGTGCAGGGGTGGTGCCAAGGGGAGAAGGGATGGGGGTGTAGGAGGGAGTAATGTTCAAGAGGGGTCCTCGTCTAGTATCTGGGGAGGGGACTTGAGAGGATCCGGCTACTTGTCGTCTGTGAAACGAGATTGAGAATCGTAGGTGAAATCGTAACCCTAACCCTTAGGTCAAGGTTGTATCATCGTCTTTTAAGTCCTTGTGGCAAGAACTTCCCTTTGTCGATAGGGGAATCGCTTTCGTTCGTGTTCGAGGAGTAAAGGAAAAGAATTGAATTTAGAGTAAAGGTAAGAGAGAATCCCAAGTGCCTGACAAGCGGGGAGTGATCCTAAATCTAAAGTCCTTGGGGAACTATAGACAAATGGATAAGACTGGGGTTATCAGTCGAATCCTCTACTACTTAAATAGTGTAGCGTATCGTGCACAGACCATGCTGTGTGTATCCATATCAAGTAAGTAAAATGTCCGTGCTCCGATGGGAGCGTATCCTGAGTCATTGTCTATGTGTCAAGTCCAAGATAAGAAGGGAAACATACACAGCTCTCCGTGGCATGTGTCTTCTGATACAATCATGACCGGGAATACTCGTAATCCTGATGAGTCAAAGAAAAGATAAGAGGAAACATTGTCCAAGGTATCCGCGGGGTAACAGTCAAAAGATAAGCCCCAAAGTCTAGAACAAAATCTCCGGTCTGATGTCCGGCTGACCTAAGTAGGCCGAAGTCTGACTGACGTGTGGCGGATCACATAGTCTGAAAGGAATTTGTATACCGCCATGGAAAGTCCTGTCTGTCAGGAATCGGCAAGTGCTGCTAAGTGATCACGTGCCACAGATCACGTGATGAAGGAAATTATACTGTGGCAGGAGTGTACCAATAGGTCACGTGAAGTCATGTGGTTCGAAATACATGTTGGCAGAGGTCTTTGAGGATGCTCTGTAGCGAAAGGGGGATTGTCTGTTAAAAGTGAAGGGAAGATGATAAGTAAAGCATCTCATTCAAAGATTAAAGTTACGGATTCGTAACAGTCTGGGCTGAGTAGGAGAATGAGGGGTGGAAGTTCCAGAGGGTCTGGCAGACTGGTAGGGATTCAAGTAAGGGGAAGCAGCAGGGAGTCTTTTGTCATCAGAGGAGCTCTCTTCTGGGGGAGCTTGAAATGTGGCGTGAAGTGGGTTGGATCCTGTGTGTAGTAGCAGGGATCAAGGGATGAGCTAATTCTTTTGTTACGTGGGTGTGGAACAAAGACTTCACTCAAGATCCTTTTGTACTTGTAGTGTCATCAACAACTAGGAGCAGAGTATTGGCTATC